>VYZT01024288.1:0-17740 GCA_013400735.1 Pomatostomus ruficeps | reverse complement strand
CAACCCGGGTCCGGGGGTTGTTCCCCCCGCCCTCACGCTATTTATTCACTCTTTTATTTATTTTTGCGTTTTGTTTAAAACCCGAATCTATCCCGTCTGAGATGGCACTGAGTTCCTGTCTCGACTGAAAAAAAAGAAAGCAGGACAGACGATCACTGTACATAACTAAATTAAGACAAATAACAATTGCTTGTTGTTCCCTGATTCGGGGTGAAAGGAATAATTCAAAGCTTTTGCTGCGCGCAATGCACCGTTCCTCAAGAGGACGGGCCAAAGGTTTCAGATATGTAGCGGGTAAGTCGATTATTCCAACAAACTCCGCTTGAAGGAGTGGTGCGGGGCGCGGAGCGGGGTGCTGCGGACTGGGGGGACTCCGCTGGGAGCCGACGGGAGTGGAGCCTCTGCCCCACGGAGCCGCCCCGCTCCCCGCACCCGCAGCTCCGCCGCTCTTCTCCAGCACGGAGCCGTTCCCCCGCCGGCTGGACCTAAGATGTTGGAATAACATCTTCGAAAGAGATGTATTAATTAGGAGATGGGGACCTGACGGGACGTGACTGAGCTAGCCTCGGTGAACCTTCCCGCCCCCGCCTCCCGGCCGCCCCTCGGTGAAATGGGACTCCCGGGGCGGCACTGTGTCCCCGGCTCAAGGCGCTGTAACCTCCCGAGCTCCTCACAAAACACGATAGCCTCCCTCCCCCCGCCCCCCCCCAGCTGATTAATGCGGCCTGTCCTGATTACTTTTATATTATCTCTTCTCAGTCTCGGGCGAGGGGCTGAGTGTTTTCACCCACTTCTGCCATCAGCACCTTCCCGGCCGTTACCCCACAGCATCGATATTTATTTGAGGTGTTCCCCCTCCGCAGCCCACAGATCCCGCGGAGTCCCCAGACGGCTGGGGGGAGGACCGGGGGGGAACAGGAGGGGCGCCCGGGCCGGTGCCCACCCAGCCCCCGCCCCACTCCCGGCTGCGCGGGCCGCCTCAGCTGCTCCGCGGCACAAGGGGACTCTCTCAGCACACAGTGTACAGCTAACAGACAAGACAACAACAACAAAAGGCACATATGGTTAAAATAAAGAGAGAGCGCTTTCTGCCTTAGGGGATTGGCAATAACTAGCCAGAAATGCAGAGTATTGAATCTAAACTTCTGGTGGGCTTCTGCGGGATTGACAACTTAAATCACACTACAAGCATCAATTTGACAATATTTGTAAACTTCTTGTTTCCAGGGATCTTCTTGATCAGAGATAGACCAGGTTGGTATGAGCTCCAGCCACGAAGGTCTCCTTTTTTCCCTCTTCCCTTCCCCTCTTCCGAGCTGATGAATAGCGATCATGTTTCTTTTAATGGCTGCCCCCTATTCTCACAACCTCCTACAACTAACCCAAGAGCCTGTTTCCTCGACCTCAGTTAATTCCGCTGATTATTCCAAGATGATGAGGAAAACACGAAGATTGTTCACTGTTCCTACCGATTCAAGGCATTTTTGTTACCATCTCCATCCCTGGCTCACGGGGATTTGACCGGGGAGTATTTTTAGGAAGAGGCTGCCCTCCCTTCCCGCCTGCCTTCCCTCCCCGGGCGGCAGACAGCTCCGGGGCTCGGCCGCAGTGCTGTCGCTGGTGGGTGCGCGATCCCCGCCGCAGAGTGGGGGCTGAGCACAGGCACCCTTCCTGCAGCACCACTGGCGGCGGCCGGGGGGTCCCGGGCCGGGGTGTCCCGGGCCGGGGGCACCGCCGGCCTCTCTGAGCCGCCCAGGTGGCGGCGGAGCAGGTGAACCCGCGCTCCCGTGGGGCCTCTTCCTAAAGGGAAGCAAACTGTCGGCCATCTCCCCCGCAGCACCGACGGGAATTCCGGTTCTCCCCGAGGGAGGAAAGCGACTCCTTCGGCCCCACGGGCGGGATCCACTCCGAGAAACCTCACTAGAGGGCTCTAATACTCAGCTCCGATCGCTGCTGAGAGGAAACCAGGCTCGTTCTTGACATCCTTTAGTCTTCCAGATAGATTAAGCCTGGTAAAGTCTTCCCCAGTCTGTCAAAGGTGATTTCACAGATGTCATCACCATGACCAGAAATCCCTTATTTTAGTAGTAGCCACTAACTATCCAGCCTACCTGCAAGTGAGCCCAACTCATGTCCCCTTCCTGGTGCATGATGACTCAAGAGGATTTTGGGGGTCCCTTCTTCTGTATCCATGGCAAGAGAAGGAAGTATAGCCTCTAAAACAACCAAGGGCTCCAGACACAGGTGGTCTTGCCAGGATTTAGGGACCAAGCACCATACACAGATATGTAGACTTTTTTTCCCTTCACTATAGGAAGAGCTTGTATAAGTTCTCCCATGGTCTGTGCTATGGAGTATGCTCATAAACATATCCATATTTTAAATTCTGCAAGACTGAGGCAAGCTGAAATGTAATGTAGTGTTAGCAAGTAACCCACAGATATATTAATGTCAAACACTTTAGCTCCAGTTTGTTCAGTTTTGGGATTTTTTTCTTTTTAAATAATAGCTATGATTTGCCATTGGGAAAAAATAAAAACAAACAAGAGAGTATAAATTAAAACTAAAACAATTATTTGTTGTAAGGGAAACTTCATAGCATTTCAGAATGCATTCAGCTTGTTTCAACTCCAAATAGTTTTTGTAATAAATAAGTAAATTGCCTTATTTGCAGAAATTAGGAAGTGCAATTTAGTTGCTTACATCTTGCAATTTTTCTGAGAAGTTTTTTGTACAGATCAAAACTACAGGAACAGCTTTGTGGAAAACTAGATAGTTTGAATAACTTAACATCAGTTTAAAACTGACCAACTTTCCCATGGAAAATTTGCTACTTCTGAACTTGTGACAGTGTTCTGTATTTTTCTCTATGGATTCTTTCAACCTCCTTTTTGCTGAGTTAATTCTGTCTCTGCCCTTTAATGTCTTCTCCACTTTATTTCATAGGTTCTTGAATCAGCTCAAATACACTGGGGACCTTCCCAGAGAAAAACCTGGTATCTCTTGTCATTCCTTTCTTTTTTTTTCATCAGTTTTATTCTCCTTATAAACAAGGACTTTATTACTAGACTAAGATTGACTTTGTTGCTTATTTCAGATATAGAAAAGGCCAACCCAGTGAACACTGAATTGGTTTCAGTCAGTTAAGTCAGTTCAGCAGGCAGGACTAAGACTGTACTGTACTGGTTAAGAAACAATCTGCTGCTGGGGTACCATACCCACAACATATTTCCTCCAACAGCCAAGTCATGTGTGCATGGTGAGGTGCATAAGGGCACAAAATCTCTCCTGGAAGCAGATGCTGATGGCAGCAAACACTGATGCTACACAGTGCAAGGAGGGGGCATGAGCTAAGCACTCCATTTGGCTGCTACCATGCACCCAGGCACAACCTTGGTTGTACTAGACGGCACCTCGTTTGACTCCCTCTGTCCTGCACTGTTCTAGTCCTCCAACACTTCCAGAAGTTCTTCCCGTCCCAGGAACCCTTCCATGCTATCAGTCCTCTCCCTCCTTTAGCTTCCTGTTATGAAAATATCACTTGAACAATTTACAATGCATTGCCTTATATTATCTCTGATACACAGAACTAGAACCCCACAAGAAACAGGTTTTCTTTTTTGAACCACAGAAGCAGCAAAAGACCCAAAGACCTAGTAAGAAATGCCACTTAGCCTCAGGAAGAGAGAGGGGTCCTCGGCCCTATTTTATTTAGCAGTAGAAATATAGTCCAAGCACCTTTGCAAAATGGGATTTAACTTCACATCATCTTGAGACTCAGCAATTCTTCATTCTTCTAATGGAGTTTAGTCACTGCTGCAGTAATTTTTAGTTATTTCATTCTCACCATAACTTGCTGAAGAAGCTGATACTAGTCATAGGGCTGAAGATTTCATTGAGTGACAGTGAGCTGCAAAGCATAGTATTCTTGTGCAACTGCAATTTTTCTATATCTGCTACCTGCTCTGGGCAGAAAATAATAAGGAAATTACTCTTTAAAGTGTGTGAATACACACACACATGAATTTATGTGTATTTATGTAGTCTGGCTGTTTTAATTAACATTTGTTTAATTTTAATTAATGGAAAAACAAATTGTAATTATTTAAATCCAAACCTTTTCTTAAACAGTAGGATAACCACATCAGAGTGATATAATCTGGCAAACATTGCCTTATTTTGAACACTTTTTCACTTCAATCATAAAAGAGAGGTGGTGGAAGAAATGAATAGAATATGAGATAAGCTGGACAAAGTCTAGGAAGAATTTTAGAGAACCATAGAATTTTCTATCTCTCTCTTTTTTTTTTTTTTTGATCAACATCCCAAAACAAATACAGTTGTGGGTGAGGGTGATGAGTTCCTGTTTATTTTTAAGTGGAAGGAGGTTAACAGCAGCATTTGGCATGCACTGAAGAAGTCTGAGAACTGGGCCTTACAGTCATAATGGAGTGAGCTTCAGCTTTCAAGAGGAGAAGTAAAGAAGTGTAATTGGGTGAGTTGTGTGAATTATGATGTGGGAGTTCTAATGTAATGAGCATGTTTCATGCACGGAAGGGAAGGAAGTGTTCTCAGTACCAAACTGAATGCCAGATTTGTGGCTGGCAGAGGTGAATGAATGGTATGAATACATCAAGGAGAGGGATGTGCCTGAAGATGGTTTTCTTAATCTGTCAAACTGTGCTCTGAGACATTTGAATACAAAGGTGGGGACATTAGTTGAGAGGATCAGGGCAAAAAGAATGAACAAAGACTGGAAACTGAAAGGTCCAAGCATGGTCCCAGCAACATCCTAGAGGAGGTGTAGATATCACAAGTGATCCAGGGATTGCAGGAGGCTAGACCAGAGTGACTGCAGAGATCTCTGGCCTTAAATAAGATGAAGTCTTCAGCTAGGTGAGAGACTGTTGGAGGATTGGGAAAGTATAAATTTTGTTGATAAGACATCTCTTTTCCCCACAGCTGCAGAATGAATGAGGATGTTACGTCAGGGGGAAAGGTTTCAGCTAGAGGGAGTTCAAGGAGACAGAGTGCCTGTGGTCACCTCAACATCCTCTGTGGCCTGGGGCCACAGACAGTGGAGTAAAAAGCCAGAGCTCTTTTTATTTTTATACACTCATTTTCAAAGGCAATAACTTTTTCTCCTGCTCCAGAAGGTTCTGAAAATCCCTGTTGAATAAAGAAGCTCTGGCCAGCTCCAAGGTAGAAGTGTGCAATACAAATCTAAAGCACATTGGCTGCATTCAGGTAATTGGAGGGCTTGTATTTCACCTGACATTAGTGACTCACTTGGTTTAGTGTTTCAACCTCACATGACAAAAATTTCTATGTTGATGAGTGATGTATCTCTGACAGAATTTTAAGAACCTCTATGGACCTCGTTCCTCTTTCCTATATCCCATAAGATAATTTGTATTTACTATCATTAATTATGCAAACTATTTAACCTTGTAACATGTGTCCAGAGACTAGGAAAGCCTTTTGCTAGTTTCCTACCTTAGCTGTGCAGTGATGGAAAAATCCCAAACACAAAATATTACTGGAGTGAATCTCAATTGGTCTGTGAGCTCTGGATCAAGATTCTGAAGCAGTTGAAAGAGCCGGGGGGAAAGAGGATTTGCCATGAGATAAGAAGTAGAAGGAGGTTCATGAAAGTAAAAGCTTGAAGTTGTGTGGATGAACCTCTCTCAGGCATCTACCAATTAGGCATCTGGCACACAGAGTGGCAGACAGTCTAGGATAGCACAGACCTTGGCAGTATTATGGGACTAGCATTGTCACAAGGAGGAACTGTTTTTGAACAATGCATAAACTTTTCTTCTTCAGTACCAGGCAAGCATTTTAGGAAGAGAAGTCACATTATTATGAATTGTTATATAATTATGGCTCTTAAATTGATTCTACTCCTTGGTGACAAGAAGATGAACATTTATGTCTCTGGTTACATCTCAGAGTACGCTAAAAGCAGCTAAGAAGTTCAAGATCTCATTCTTGGTGTGTATTTCCTTTGTGCTGGTCTTTCAAGACTCTGAAGGTGTTGAGATATTGCTGATATTAGGTAACCATCATTAATTAAGCACACGTAGGTGTTTATTTTTCTTCTGAGAAATCTTATCTCTCCAGAGACCCATAATGTGATTCTTGCTCAATCGTTTTGAACATAAAGGGCACTTTTTAAAGTGCTATAGAAGCTACAAAGTTTAAACGATCATGATATGTAGAATTTGATGAAGCAGACATGTTTCCTGCCACATGTTAAATGAACAACTAGTTACTGTGTACTGTGTGGTGATACAGGTTGATAATTTGATGCTGAATAGTATGATGTCATGTGAAGTCTTAAACTATTTCCTTATATAGTCCCCAAGAAATAATATTTTCTTTGCCTACATCTGAAAATTCACAGGCAAATATGCAACCAATCAAATCTTGCCCAAATGTTAACACCCAGATGTTTGTGTTTCTGCATGGAGTTAATGTACAGCTAGCTGAATTGTTGGATAGAGAAATCCTGTAAAAATACAGATTAGGCACACAAGTTAAATATGTCTAACTAGTCTGCCAAGAATGTATAGTTTTACAAAATCTGTTTAAGGTACAGAACTCTCAATATTTCCTTCTAAAAACTTTCCATTAGTACACAAAAAGGAGAGTATAGATTTCTGTAATAATCAGCAGAACATTCCTAGTTCATGTAAACAAACCAAAAGAACCATATGACCTTACTTCCAAGGGTCAACCCTTGCCCTCCAAACTCCCATTAGAAGTTAGAACCTGAGTAATCCTATCTTTTAATGATAAACTCTACAATAAACCCATCCTATTTAGCAATAATTATTAATAGAAAGTTTGTATGTTGGGCAGCACTTTTAGAGAAAAACTGTCCAGTATTTGCTGTGCTAAAAATCAAGCAGTGCTTGATTTGACCATTTAGAGTGTCAATTTAGATTCATAATAAAGATGGGAAAGAATGCAAATAAGAGAGAAGATATCCATATCTGAGAAGACCTGTGTCTTGTTCAGCTTGATACACCTTATATCCCCAGTAAATCTGAAGGGGCTATTTTAAATTTGGGGAGCCACAGGAGGTCAAAATCAGATAAACCTCAGAACTGAAACCCAGGGTAAATTCTTCATGCCTTACAAACTTCCATTTTAGACAGTAACTAGTTAGTCAGGAAAAAAAAAGGAAATATTTCTCTCTGTGTGCCCGTATGTGGTGTACAGTACATATATATAATATATGCACATATGCACAGACACATGTTTATCCAAGCTTAATATTTTTATAAATGTGGCCTGAACCTTCCCTGCATCTTCTCATTACATCAGTGGGAAGTTTGCTGAAACAAAGAGTTCTGAATATTGCTGTATCAGATCTACTTCTTTCACAAATGATGAAACATGCAGTAGAGTTAACACAAGCACATGCTGTTGGGGTGGAGCTACCAACCTTTCGAAGCCAGCAAACAAAACCTGCTCTTTATTGATATGTAAGTTAAATTCTTTCATTGCCACCCAGTTTATTGAAAAATTTGGTGAAATAGTGAGTCACTGAATAGATTTTTCTGTAATATCTCCATTGGCATACCAACTTGAGTTAGAAGGCCAGTGAAGAAGGAAAACCAGCAGGAAATAATACACGTTGCAATATACATTTGAAATGTGGATATGTAACATAGGAGATTTTAGCACTTCTCTTAATGCTCCCTACTGCCATACATTACACTAATCTAGTGCCAGTTTAGGAAAGATAACAAGTGAGTAGCTTCTCATTAGTTAAAATTTCTGGCATATACAGGGCTATTTATCTCTTCCTAAATGCAAAGCACTAAGCATTCATGCTCACCTACAACAGAAATGTTAGTCAGTTTTCTGCCTGTAGAAACAGATGGGAGAACCACCAGCAAAGCCCAGGACAGCCAGTGAGAACTGGTTGACTCCATTCCTTTGTGTCTGTGTCTTGAGTTCCTTACAGAAATGGACTCAGATATTAACTTCAAATTAAGATTCACCTTTTTGGACATGTAAAAACATAGTTTAGTCTGAATTGATACATTAGGGTCAAAATCAAGTAAAGCTGCAGGGTTTTAAATCCAGTCTAAACTCTGGAGTTCAAGGCAGGTTTATTTCATTCTAATGATGTGAGTATTCAGCATGCTGTTAGTGCTTTTCTCATATGTCTCTGATTCAGAGACCCAGCTTGATTACCTGAAGTGGTGTCTTTTTTGAGAAAGGCTGAACAACCTTGCCCATGAAATTTCCCATTACTGGTCTCACTCCCACACTGTGTACTTTTCATGGACAGATGGTCATTGACTGATCGCAGTACTTTCTGGATATCTTCTGATGGCTGTTCAACCCCAGAAACAAAAAGGGAAAGTTGCCAAGTCCATTTGCTGTGTGTGACTCCCCACTTCGGTCACATAAGAAAGGGCCTTGCCTCTTTAACCTGGGCAGCTGATGACTGGGTTTTCCCTTCATGTTTATCCTCTAAAACTGAACTGTGCATTTGAGAGGAAACAAGCTTAATATACCATGTGCTTCCTATTTGTTGGAGGCATCAATGCTGAAGCTCTGTTGGCATGCTAAAATGTGAACATTTTTACAATGTAGCAGCTTATGGAAGCTGCTCTTGATAAATTCCAGTAACGGCATTTTACACTCCATGTGTTCCGTTCTGTGAATGACAGATTGCACTATTATGTCTCTAAAGAAGCTCTTGACAAGGGTGATTCAGGCACAAAGAAAGTGGAACATGTGTCTCATTCGGTGTTTCTACATTCCTAGCACATTTACATAGGACTGTGATCTTGTTCTTTGTGATAGACTAGAGCAAGAAAAAACACTCTTCAGTGTAAGTTAGACACTCCCTAATAACACCAGAGCCTCTACTGATGTACTAAAAAGAAACCTATGAATTTGTTTACCTCTCCCTCACTCTTGACTGAATCTAAAGCTATATGTAGAAGTTCAGCAGAATTTTTCCCCTTAGCTGGACACTAGGAGAAGGGACTGTGGCAGACAGACTAGAAGTAGATGATGTGATTTGTTGGATAGTAGGGATTGGAGATTAACCAGTCTACCTGAGCAACTGCTAGAAGCCTTTGTGTTGAAAGGAGTAACCAGGTAAAAGTAATTGACACACATTCTGTATTCTGAAAGTGCTTCTTGCAAGAAGATAGTTCATAATCTTACCCAGTAGGAATCTTCCAGGTGTAGGAATTGCTACTGGTTGTATCCATTTGGTGAAACCAATGGGAACAAATTTCAAAGGTATACTATTGTTTGTGATTGACTAAATACTTAAAACATGTGCCATTAACCCCTAGGTGCTCTCTAAAAACAGCACACAGATCCAGTTGTAAATACTAGAAACACTGTGCCTGATTTGGAAACATTCAGAATAATCTCCTCAATTTCACAGTTTTAACTTTGCTCAGGTCTGTTTTGTGGTTTATTCTTCAGCCTTCTAGGTGGATGCACAAGTTTCCATTTCAAGTTTTAGCTTAATGACTTCACTTAAGAAACAGGAGAAAAGGAAAGCTGTATGAATTAAACATTACATAGGATTTGGCAAAGCACTTACAGGAATTCCATAAGGAAGAGTAAAAAAACCCCCAATCTCTACACAGTTGCTCAAATTTAGCAGTAACAACGAATAGTGCTATTACCCTCTAAAAGCACACACTTTTCAGTCAGCCTTGGCTGGTGAAATGCAGAAGCTGCATGTGGATTACACTTTTAAAACTCTTTTAACATCAAAAAATAGAAGAGCTGTAGTGTGTTTTTGTTTCAGAGTACTTTGCATGGAATCTCAAGATAAATTGGAGATACTGATTGTGCTTGTACTCGTGCCAGATGTTGTCATTAGATATTTCTGTTTTGTTTTATCAGCCAGATGAACTTACCCAGGGACATTGATCAAATACCTACATTTAAAAGAACACACTGTCAAATTAGTGGATAGAAAGAGCACATTATGAGAAAGAAATTATCTGGTGAAAGATTTAAAGACTGACTCACTTGTGTTTTGTTTCATTAAATGTGGGGCAGTCCCCTTTCATTTTTCTTTTAGCATGAACATTCTTGTACTCCATTAGAGTATCAGCCTTATAGGAAACTAACTGGCTTGTGATACACATGAGCCACCTTGGAAAAAAATACAACTTCCCTTATTACAGATTCTAGATTACTTTAAAATATAGGGCCTGGACTAGCTGATCCCACAGGCATTCCTGGAGATACTCCCTTGCACTCCAGTAGGTCTCATGGCTGCAAAGTTTTGTGGTGCATTGCAGGAGCCTTCCCACATGGCTGGGCTGGTGGCTGCTTCTCCAAAGGGAAGGGCTTGGGACAGCAAGGGGTGCATCCACCCTTCTCAGGGACACAGAATATATTCTCAAGAGGAAAATACAAAAAGCCCTAGGAAAACTATTCAGACATTGTCTTTTCCCTCCTCCCTCTTAGATATTCTTGGAAGAAAATCTTGATCCTTGCACTTAACGGTCAAGGGAGCAGCTTGTGGTGGTAATGGAGGGGTGAGGATGGGCCTGGAGAGTGAGCACACATGAGTTTGGGGAGATCCAGATGAGCAGAAAAAAAGAATAAAATGGATTTAGAACAGCTTCAGAAGTTACAGCTGAGAGTATTTTATCTTTGTTTTGGTAACACTGGGTAATGTTGTCATTCGGATTGGTTAAAAGTCCTTGCTCTTCAAAAGAGTTATCAAAGATTTATTTAAAAAAAATGTAAAAAAAGACACACTAAATACTTTGTGTTTAATGGTTTTTAAGTCTTTGTCTCAGTGGTAATTTCTTGCTGTCTTATTTATTATACATTATGTATGTCTAGATAGAAGATACTTCTGTTTTCTGATTGATGCCTATATGATACCCATCTATTTCTCTCTGTATATGTTATCTGCATATATGTGTAACCCAGTGGACCCTGGAGCCAACTCCCATTGTGCAAAACAAGGGCAGGCCATTGCTGGCCCAGGCAAGAACTCAGACACCTCTATTCATTTTCATCTCAGTGGCAGATGCTGAAAGGCATTTGCCTGATGTTGCAAGGAAGCCTCAAGGTGGGGTGCCTTGGGAGAACCATCTGGCTGTAACTGAGGCCGTTCCCCACGTATGCTTGCCTACTTTTTGCCCTCTAAATGTCATAACATTCCTACTTTGATGCAATATCGTGGTCCAAGAGTGAAACAGGTCATTAAGTGCTTCAGTTGCTTGCTGAGGCCAGGCTCAGCTTCAAGCCCCACACCTCAGGTATATGAAGCTAAGGAAGCAGGCATGGAAAGGGTTCACAGCAGGCTTTTACACAGTAGAAACCCCATGTTACTAGTCTTGTATTTAGCACATTAGCCCTCACAGTCAGTTGTGTATCAGAGCACTGGTGTGTGCTCCATGCTGTGAGGGATCCTGGCAAATGGGTCGCTCACCTTGCTGAGGAGGAGCTTCCTGATCTGGGTAGTACCCAGCCAGCTGCCATTCCAAAGCCAGACTTCATAGCTCAAACTCACCCTTCATAGAGAAAGTGCCCTGTGTAAATTGCCAGCTTTGAAGCCAAACCCTTCTACACTTGGCTTGCATGGTAAATCAGACTTTGGTGCTACTTTCCATCCAGCTCCATTACATGAGTAGTCTGATGTAGTTTTATGGCAGAAATGTGTTTCAGCTAAAACGGTATTTCTCAGAGAGTGGGGGATAAACATGACTATTTTATTTGTAAAGTGAAAGGCTATGAGATGGTAACAGGCAGGCACAGGGAGTGCAGGTGCAGTTTCAAATCCCTGCCTGGCTATCTTAGTACCTGGGCTTGGTGCCTGAATTATCTCATGCTCAGATCTACAGCAGCACCACAACAAATCAGAAGCTTGCATGAAAGCTTTCACTTCTCATATTCAACAAGACATTTCCATTAATGCCTGTGAAATTTTGCCCTACATCTTTTGGAAGTGAAAAGAGCCAGCCCCCAGAACTACTGTACCCTCCTTGTTCCCCAGAAATGTTAATTCATCATTAAAATTATTAAACAATAAATGGCTGAGATGTGTTATTACAAGCTTGAAGTATTTTCTTTGATTGTTTAAAAATCTCTGTTTTAATTTGAGTCATCTATTTTTTTCCTTTTACAGTTTTGAGTGCTCTATCTTACCATATGGGAAACATTTCTTAAAGGTGTCAAAGTGACTTGTCATGGGTTTGGAATGAGAACTAAATTAAATGTCCATACCGTAGCATACTTATATAAATAATGAGATACTCCAGTATAAACCATTCATTTGGCAGTCATTTCTACATCAGCAAGTACTAAGTGCTATAGAATTCCTGCCTAACTTTGACACATGCAGAGAAAATCAGGAAGGAAAATGTGTGTATGTGTGTGCATGTGTGTTTAGAGTTTTATAGAAAAAGACAGCCTCTTGTAGTCTGTTGCCATGAAAGTATTTCCAACTTTTTTGGAAATAGTGCAAGGAGTTTAACAAAATACCCTGGATTCACAGCAGAATGCTGGAGCATTCATCAGTCTCCCACTGAACTCCAAAACTTGTTCCCATAATTCAAAACCAGAAATGGATAAAAAAGACATTAATGAGCACAAGAACCGTTTATTATGGGTGACATAGTGTCACTGCTTTTAAGAAAAAATATATTAAATAAGAATTCTTCATAAAATAAAAATGTTTCCTGTGGAACATTGCTCAGAATTTGTTTATTAGTGTATTATATCACCACATTGCTAGGTCTGGCATTTCTCATCCAAATAATGTTTCAAAGTGCCAGCAAGACTTGTGGGCTGTAGAGCAAACCATGTTAGGAATAATGCATGTACAGAAACATGACAGCAGCAAAGTTAGTTTTGCTGGCATTCTGGAAATAGTTAGCACTGGAGGGCCCTTTTATCTTGCATCAGCTTCACAAACTTGCAAGGCACCTGGCTAATAATAATAAAAAATGGAGAATAGATACTTAGTTCTAAGTTGTCTTGTGAACTGCCTAGCTGCTTTAAGCCTGTATTTTGGCTAAAACTCTTTCTCACTCAAAGGTCCATGCACACAGACATTGACAGCATGCATGGTAAACAAACCTTGTACTCCAGGTGAACTTTGTCTTCAGACAAAAGGCATCCACTCACTATCTGTTCTAAGGGCATCCTGGTGTGAGGGCAGCAGATCCTGCACCTACTGAAGAGCAGGTCCCAGACCCCGAGTCTGACAGAAATGGGCAAAAGCAACCACAGAACTTTCTCACATTAAAGACACACTGCAGGTTTAAGTGCTGGTTGGGACATAGAGAGATTTTTCGCTGGTACCAGGCATGGCATAGCTGTCTACCTGTCTTCATATTTGCACATGATTAATCTCCCAAACCTGTAACTAATATCTTGGATGATCTCTGAAATCTCTCTGGATTAAAAAATAAATAAATCACCCATTCCACTCTTTGTCTATGCCTCAGTGACTTAAAAGATTGAAATAGTTTGTCACTTGGAATCAAAGTTCATAAATATAGCTATTAACTTATAGCTTCTCAGAGATTGCTTCATGTAAATGCAGAAGTGTTTTTAAGTAGTTTACAGGTGTATTTCAGTCAGCTTCAAAACATGAATTCAAAAGCTTCCAGCAAGTAATTTGATCAGGTGTCAATCTTGATTAAATCATGTAAAACAAGATCATTTTTTGTCTTTATTGCAACCCATAGCTGAAGTTTATGGCCAAGAAGCACAAGCCTTCCACTGCACTCTTCACAATTGTGTCCCCAGCCTGTCATGAAGAGAAAAACTCTCTGTGGTGGAATTTGGGGAACACCAGAGTCCTAGCAAGGGTCATGGTGTGCCTAAGAGAGCTACCTATGGTCCAGGTTGCACCTATAGCATATAGGGAGTGCATAATGGCACCAGGCGCCCCAGATGACTCCAGAGCAAATAAACAGGACTTTCACTGGTTGTTAAGTCAGACTCATGAGGTGTATTGGAACTCTTAGTTTCTTTCATCCTCTTGGCATCCTCAACACACTCTTGCAATAACATTGCAGGACTTTTTTTTCCCATGCATCTACTAGGGGTAATTTAATGACAGTTCATTGTTCACTTGTCCATGGGTTGTACAGATTCCATTAATTAATCTTCTATTTTTGTAAAGATTTTAGACTTATATAAAGCAACAAAGTTTCGATGAGCTTTTTGCTTAAAATCCTCTCTGACAGGAATCTCACTAAATATTTGCTGATCTCAACTCTGTTCCTATGGCTTAAAAACCTGTATCAATAACTCAAGGGTACAAATGTGTCAAGTGGTTGCAATTATCTTCTAAACAAACATTGGAAAAGAAAAAAGGCCCAAGCTAAGCCATAGAAAAACATGGTTAATGCCCTCCAATTTACCTTGTTCAATAGTGACTCCATTGCATAATGATGTATTTATGATGAGTGCATAGCAGAGTCTGAAACCTTACTTTAAAAAAAACCGCTTAGCTTTCATTTTTATTTCTTTTTTCCCCCCCTCCGTAATGGTGTCATGACTCAGTGTGGAATTAAAAGAGCTAGAACCATATTGCGCAATCAGGTTTTAAGCACATTTGTCACAGAGTGTGATATATTCCACATGGAAAAAATCTTTTGAGCTCCTGCTGCCCACTCTGCACTACACTGCATGAACACACCAAATGGGACAGCTGTGGAAAGAGATTTTTGTGGGTATCAAGGCACTTAGGACCTCTGCTCCATTGTCACGTCCTCTGAACATTGGCCAGAAGGTTTCCTGTTTCAGAGACGGTTGGGGTAAAGAGATGAATGGTGAAGCTGATTATGTATTGGCTACTGATTCCAGCTCTGCAGAGGTAAAAGTTAAATAAAATTCATTATTTTATAACATTGTCATAGTCTGTTAAATATATTACACTCTGAAGACTTCTGAAAGTCCCAGAGCAATATTTTGATATGTTAATTTGAAAAAAATTCATTTTAAGAGGGTTCATGGAGACCTAATATTTTCTTGTGTTAGCGTTTCTATTTTTACATTGCCCTGCTTTCCCCCAACATTTTACTTCTCCATTAATTTTAATTAGATTCTCATTGGCTTTCAAGTACAGTAAAAGTAAAGAAATGGGAAAGGTTTCTTGCCAAGACTGACCACGATGTCACAGAGACACATAGTCCCACATCCTCCCACTCTTCATGTCTAAGGGTTTGTATTTTCAATCCACCACTCATGCCTCTCCTGCTCCTCCGCCCCACACTCAAACACTGATGGAATCTGTAGTGTGTTGACAAGTTCTTATATTAATAACATAACTATTTATCAAAGAGCCACACAGACACTCAAATTTCCCCTTGTCTCTTAATACATTGCATTGTGCCGTTTAAGAAATATCGGTGGTGTCAGATTTTCAGTGCTGGGGGAATGACACAAAGGGGTACTAAATCAGTGTTGCAGCACCTGGAAACAGCTGGTGGAGGAAGCAGTGCCCTCCAAACCAATAAGCACGGCCCCATAAGCCAAAGTGGGTTTCTGGGACCACAGGCAAACCTGCGGGCCTGGGAGTTGCTGAGGTGGCTCTTGTAGCATTGCTTTCAGATTTGCTGCCAGCTGATCACAGTGCTTGGGAAGAGTGAAGGTAATGGTGGAGTATCTGTGCTCCATGGACTTGGCTTTGGACTAAGCAGGATCATGCTTCTCAACACAGATGAGCCCTTCATGCATTTGGTGTTCTCACCATAACCAGACAAACCATTGGCCATGTCCAACGGAAAATACATGGGATATTCAGGAAAGATACAGTTTCTATCAGCCATGTGGGATAAGAGTGGATCTTTAAAATTATACATTTGTTCTAATTACCAACACTGCATTCTTCTGCATGAAATGTTGTAAGGAGATATTGTTTCCTGCAGCTTAAATCATGGCCACATTAGACTGTCATTTTAAAGGGACAAGGCAACCCTTTTCTGCCTGAAGCTGTGGTGAACAGGAACAATGCCACCTTCCCAAGGATGAACTGAACAGTCTCTGGGTTGTCCAGAGCAGCACTTTAAATTTCTTTTCAGAGCAACCACGAGGGATATGTGTGTGGAGGGGGTTACAGGGAGGGGACTTCTCCTGTGCACCTGTCCCCTACCTGAGTCTCGTGGCATAGCCCCCTCCCCATCCACTCAGCTACGCAACAGCATGCTTTCTACAATGGAAATCCCACTCAGAGCGCTTCCCTCCTCTTTGCTGACCAGGCCTGAGCTCCAGGGCATTTCCCCCCTCACCTCCCTTTCTGTAACACCTGATCAAGAGAGGAAGAGAGGAGATGAAAAGAGAGAGAGGAGAAGAAAAGATCTAGAGCCTTGTCTGCTACCTCATCTTTACCCACCACGTGGACCAGGGAGAAAGGAAAGCTCTTTGGCCAACTCTGGGGCAGAGGCTCAGAGGAACACAAAATGTAGTTGGGACTGCAGACATGACATGGGCAGTGGGACAAAACTTTTTTCTGATACAGACTGCTATATGGGAATGACATTTCCTTTGAGTGAAGTTGTTTTTAATGCTTTAGAAGTACTGTATGCCCTCATCTCAGATGCCGAGAACTTTCCTATCTCCTAGGCAGACCTTCAAGGAGAAGTTTACTGTATAGAAATGCAAACTTACACAATTCCCCACTACTCAAAGTCCTTGAACAGGATCCAAAGGATGTGGGCTCATGAGAAAGAGAGACTGAGCTGTGGTTACAAGTTAGGGTCTGTTTCAAGATCACTTCTACTCAGACAAATATTTACTTCCCACAGACACCGGGATATACATTCTATAAGACATTGCATTACCTTCCAGTATCTGGAATCACCTGATCTGTGTTTGGTTGATCTGATAGCTGCCTGAAGTATAGGTCACAATGAGTTATCACACTTTTCTGGCAGCACTGAATGGAAGGAAAAAGCTGTAAGAGAAATGATCTATAGTCCTCAATTGCATGAACTTGGAATGGCAGATAAGAAGCAGATCCATTATTTCCATCTGCAGGAGGCAGCCATCTTATATCTCCGTGATCTTTACTGTGGATAAAGGTGAAGTAAACCTCTTGCCTTACAGAAAGCCCTCTGTCCTTTTGGTTTAGAGCATAAGCTCCCCTGACAGTGTAACAGGCATAACCGTGAAAAACCAGACTTTTATTAATACCTCCCAAAGAGAACATGCATTTAATCATATGCTTCATTTTAAACTTGTGCTTGAACTTCTATCACTTTTAAATTTTGGATTCTAATAAAAATGCTTTGTGAGATCAAGGGAGTAATTCATAAGAGTATTTATAGCTATTATTTCCCAATTCATTCAATTTCCAACCAATTCTTGTTGGCAAAGAGAGGCGTGGCGTTTCTGTCACTGCTAGGTTTCCACAACAATGAAGGCCCCTTTCTGTCTCTTTCCAGCAAGATTGGATTGATTAACTATGCTACTGTTTATTTTGCTGTACCTGCCAAGTATATGGCAATGCAGAAATAGGAAAAATTAGCCTAATGTGAATATGTGGACAACAGAGAATGCCAGAACAAACATCATCCCTGAACATGCAATAATTCCCATTTGATTTCATTTCAGGACACCCATGTTTAAGATGCACCTCCCAGACAAAGAAAACATCAGTTTCTAATTCAAGTTGGTCATTTTGTAACAAAATGAGTTGAGAATATTTACCAGAAAATAGTTCTATTGAAAAGTAAATTACAGCATTTTTTCTTTTTTCTTTTTTCCC
>VYZT01024285.1:35118-46368 GCA_013400735.1 Pomatostomus ruficeps | reverse complement strand
CCAATCATCTGATACCCAATCATTTACAAGCAAAAAGACCAACCCTAACACCAACACACTGCTGCCCTTTCCTGCCCCAGGGACTGAGCCTGGGGACTTCGAACACTTCCTTTAGCTGGAAACGGGCACTGGCTCCCAGGGGAGAGAAGAAAAGTGAGGTGGGTTTGGTCTTGAGCAATGATAGTTCATTAATTGAATATAAATTTTAAATCCATATATTTAACTGTATAGATACCTGTGTTCTTCATCTAGAAAACTGTATTGCCTGAATTTCAAAGAGTTTACACTGAAACACTGCTCCCTCACACCTGCTGCTGGATCTTCCAGCTGTTCCAGCTCACAGCTGTGTCATGGAACACTCCAGGGAGTCCCCATCCCTGGAGGAGTTCAAAAACCGTGTGGATGTGGCATTTGGGGACAAGGTTTAGTGCTGAACCTGCTGGTGGTGCTGGGCTGATGGCTGGGCTTGATGATCCCTTAGGTCTTTCCCAACCTTGACGATTCCATGATCCTAAAGTTCCAAAACAAAAGGAAGTGAGCAATAAAGACACAGCGGATTTATTTCAGATGTCAAATTACTCTCTCATTTATTTTCTGGCAGCCCTTGAAAAGAGACAGAAAAAACCCAGAGGCCACACCAGAAAAGGGCCTGTGGTCTGGTGGGGTATTGAAACCTGCTCTGTATCACCTTGGAATAAATTTCTTTACCTGAAAATGGGTTTAAAACGTGGTTGCAAAGAAGGTGTTAAAAGAGGCTTGAAGCTGAGGGAGGAGCAGCAAACGAGAGTTAAACAGCATTACTGACTTCTGGACTCCTGCAAGGTCAGAAAAATCAGTTCTAAAGAGTTTTATAAAGGGACATCCTAACCAAACTCTGGGACAGCCCACGGCACTGGTTTGGACTCAAATCTCCCTCGTTCCAGCCTCTGCTCCCCTGGGTCATCCCACCCCACAGCCCACAGCCAACAGAGAGAACCCCACAGGGGAGCAGAGGAACCTTCCCATCCCAGCCCCGACCCCAACCCTCCAGGCTCTCTGGGATCTCTGGCATCATCCAGGAATTCATCACAGCCAGCAGCAGGGGCTGACCGGCACACAAAAACATCCTCAGGCAAATCCCCGGCCTTTGCTAAAGCCGGACCAGAAGGATTTGCATCGAACCCACAGCTGCAAAGCATCAGCGCCTCTGCTTCCCAAACCCGCTGCCCTTGATCTCTTTTAAAGCCGTGGCGTTAATTCCGGTTTGTGTTTCCCAGCACACGCCCTAAATGAGCTGTGAGAGAACGTCTGGAGGGTGTTAAGCACCAGCGGGAGGTGGAGGGTTCCTCCTGCGTTCTGCTCCTCATCCCAGAACTTACAGACCCGCCTGGCACAAGTCCCACATCCCGTGCTGTCACTGCTGGCCCAGCCATCCATCCTCCAGTCCATCCGAAAGCTGCGTGAGGAGCAGAAATGCAGCAAAATTACAAAATGAAAGAAGTTTAGCATAAAATCATGGAATGGTTTGGGTTGAGACAGAACTTAAAGCCCATCCAGTGCCACCCCCTGCCATGGGCAGGGTCCCCTTCCACTGTCCCAGGCTGCTCCAAGCCCCGTCCAACCTGGCCTTGGACATTTGCAGGGATGGGAGGTGGAGCTTTACCAGTGAAGTTTATTCTTCAATGGCAGAAGTTGCATTTTCACACCCAAATAAACCCAGAGCTGCCTATTTTTCACTTGCCTAAAACGACATACCCGGGTGAGGATTTGAGAGAGACACAAAGGCCAAAACCACTCAAAGTTCCCACGTTTCTGTGGCCACTTTGGCCACAGCCTTCGAGGAGGGCTCACTGGAAGAGCACTGTGCTGATTAAAGAGAAAATATTTAAGTATGAAGTTGGTTTGATGTTAAATTCCCCAAGGTTTTTCTGACAGGTCTGGGGAAGGCCTCGTGAAGGGGCTGCTGGCTCCTGGTGAAGATGGGGTGACAGGGGAGGCCCGGGTGCTGCAGAAGGTCCCCTCTGCAGACATCAAACGTGGCTCCCAGCCCAGCACCAGTGACCCCATCACCGCTGGGGTTCCCCTTTCAGTGCCCCATTTGTCTCCCCTTATTTCTCAGACCTGGCTGTGTTTTTGGCACCCCTGAAATCCAGGTCCATCCTCCCACACGGGTCTCTCCAAGCTCATGGCCGCCTGCTTTGGGAGTTCTGTGCCCAAACATCTCTTGATCAAACCTGGCAAAACCAGGAATCTTTTGGCTTGGCCTTTGATGCCCAATCCCAAGTTTGTGGGGCTTGGCACTCGTGGGTTAACCAGCCACATAAAGAATACCCATTCTTGTTAACCAGCCACATGAGGAATTCCTGTTCCTGTTAACCAGCCAGGTAAGGAATTCCCATTCCTGTTAACCAGCCACATAAAGAATGCCTGTTCCTCTTAACCAGCTACACAAGGAATCCCTGTTCCTGTTAACCAGCCACATGAGGAATTCCTGTTCCTATTAACCAGCTACACAAGGAATCCCTGTTCCTGTTAACCAGCCAGGTAAGAAATTCCTGTTCCTGTTAACCATCCACACGAGGAATTCCTGTTCCTGTTAACCATCCACAAAAGGAATTCCTGTTCCTGTTGGACCCAGTCCTGTGGGGTTTGTTTTGTCTAAAGGTTCAGCAGTGGCCGTGTCCTTGCCTTGCCCTGCTCCTGGCGTGCACAGCAGCGCTGTGGTGTTTATGTTGCCATGGGGAATTCCTGGGAGCCCCGGCAGCCCCTGCCTCCCACCCTGCGTGAGAAGGTCCCTGTGTCACCTCCCAGCTGAGTCACGTCCCCACACAAACCTGTGACCCCAGGTGCCAGCAGCCAGCGAGGGGTGAATTTACAGCTCCGGGAAACGTCTGCTGGGCTTTTCTTCAGTGAGCACCGAAGCAAACCTTGTTATGTCAACACGAGCATTGCACAACCGGCTCCGGCGTGGGATCCCACATCCACCCCGGGCACGGGCGGCTCTCCTGGAAAGCTCTCCTGGAAAAGCAGCTCTGGGTGCTCTGCAGGGACAGCTCTGCAGGGACGGCTCTGCAGGGACAGCTCTGCAGGTGACCGCTCGCACTGAGCACTCAGGTGATCCCACAGACAAAACGTGCCCAGGGGGACGGGAAAGGACTTTGGCTCAGCCCCATACCCTGCCAAAGGGATTGATTTCCTTCTCACCAACACAAACATGCGAGATCATGGCTCCGGAGCTCCAGTGCTTCCCAGGTCTGTGGGACCTTAGTCTGAGCATTCCCTTCTGCTGGTAAAGGAAAAGGCAGGCAGATTCCCAATCCTGGCACTGGATCCTGCCCCAGGGTTCTGAGGAAGACAAGTTCAGGGCCAGGCTCAGTGCTGGGTGTCCCAGTGCCCACCAGAGCTGCTCTCCAGAGCCCATCAAAGCTGCTTTCCAGAGCCCATCAGAGCTCTTCTCCAGAGCCCACCAGAGCTGTTCTCCAGTGTCCACCAGATCTGCTTTTCAGTGCCCACCAAAGCCATTTTCCAGCACCCACCAGAGCTGCTTTCCAGAGCCCATCCAAGTTGTTTCCCAGGGCCCACCAGAGCTGCTTTCCAGAGCCCATCCAAGTTGTTTTCCAGGGCCCACCAGGGCTGTTTTCTAGGAACTGAGCTCACCCCCAAGGCCTCCCCACCAGACCTGCAGGGTGGCACTTCCACGTCCTTCAGGCACGAAGGATCTCCCATGTGCTGCCCCTACAGTCATGTCCGATGTCTGAAATAATTCATTCTCTGAATCCACCTTTTCCTGCCTCCTAGGGATCACACGCTGGGTTGGACAAAACCACTGTGCACACAAAGCAAACAGAAGCAGGATTAAAGGGAGGGAAAGTGAGAAACAAAGGATCACATTTCCAGGTGGGGGAACACTCTGTGTGCCTGGTGTCACGCTGGGTGCCAGAAGAGGCTTTTTCCTCCATTATCATTCTCCTTCCACACTATTTTTAATAATGTCTAAGAAACTTCCCTGCTTTGTAAGGAATCCAAGATTAAAGGCACCAAAGACTCATCCTGTGCATGGACAGTCTTGTGAGCTGCTCCACACCATCCAGCTGCTCCACATCTCTTCACAAAAAAACTGAAAATAGCCCATAAATTATCAAAATAAAACTGTCTGGAAACAGCAGGTGCCAAATATAGTTTTATTTTTTTATCATCTGGTAACACTGTGATAATATAAACCGTATAAAGCATGATAAAACTCTTCCATGAAACAGAGTAGGTACATATTATAAAATAAAAAATACAAATATTACATTACCAAAAGGCAATACGACATTTAAAAGAAAATATTACAATAACATAATGGTACCAGTCACTTTCTGTATTCCAGGATTTATGGAAAACGTTTAAATTATGCAGCACTAGGATAAGTTACTTTTATTTCCTCTCTTGATTTTAAACATGCACTAACTCAAATAAAGAAATAAAACTTATGGATCATTACAGGAAATGTTATTTAACCACAGAACTTTGCATGGAGACTTGGACCAACCTGGGCTAGCGGGAGGTGTCCCTGCCCAGGGCAGGGGGTGGAATGGGATGAACTTTAGGGTCCCTTCCACTCCCAAACATTCCAGGATTCTTTGGTGCCGTGGCTGTTCAAAGAAATGATTTGTGATTATTTCCCTTCCCAGGGATTTGCAGATTTCAGCAATTAAAGTTCTCAGAGGTGCAGCTGCATTTTCTGTGCACTTGCAGAGCTGCAGTAATACTGGCTGAGATGGCACTAAAATCATCTCTGTCTGTGCACAGTCCCTCATTATTCAAAGTACTCAGAATATGTTTTTAAAATATCCCTTAAGGCTTCACATTCTTACCCAGGCACGTTTTACCAATCCTCAGTAAACGCTGCCACTGTCCCTTTGCAGAAATGTGTTGTTTTAATCATGCTGAAATGCAAAATCACTGTCAATTTATTAATAAGCACTCTGGTCAGAAATACACAAACTGACAATAATTTAACACATGGTTGCCAGCAGCTCAAGAGTTCAAGCAAGGTAATTTTGAGTACTAAATGAACAGAAGAAAGTATCAGAGGTTTGGTTTTTTGCTGAGTGGTACAGACATTCTCAAACATCAGTGAAGTGGATTTCAATTTTTTTTTCTTAATTCCATCTTGCCCTTCAAGCTATGCCCAGCTTACATCAATTAAAAATCAATTATGCCCCAAAAGAAACCAGTGTTTACAGTTTTACAAGAAAACAACAAGACACTGAACCCGGCGATCTCCAACTAATTCCACAGTTTTAAAAACGAGGATCTCAGCCTACTGAAATGTTTTTAGTTTTTAAAAAAGCAGTACAAAACACTACTGGAACATGAATATCCACAAGGAGTTCAGGAGCGTTGCACAGCCCCGTGAGGAGCAGGGGTGCCCCACCAAAGTCCTCTTGGCTCCAGTTCCAGGGGCAGGAGCAGCTCCTACGTGTGGTTGTTGTTGAGGCTGCTCTTGTTGAAGAACCTCCTGGCCTCCAGGCTGCTGAGGGACACGGAGCAGCGCGAGGGGTTCTGCTTCCTGTACTCGATGCTCTCCACCATGGCCTCCCGGATCACCTGCGGGGAACAACACAATCAGCGGGAAATTCACACCGGAGCCTGTTGTCCTGAGTTTTGCAGTTTTTCAGTGTTTCTCTTTGCTGTGATACTTTCTCACACATTCTGCTGTAAACATGGCCATGGTTTTTGCTAACTATCTATGTTTTTGTTAACTGTCCTTGTTGTTTTCATTCCATTCTCCTAGGCAGAGAAATGTGATGAATTTATGCCTTGACCAGTGTGATTGAGAGGTGGTAATTTCTACCTCCAATCCACGGTGATTTCTAAGAACATATAAATAAAGGTCAGAGGGTTCTGCCCTCTCTCTTTTTGCCCTCTCTCTTTAGCCTCTCATTTGGCTCTCCTTTTTAGCTCCTCAGCCTGGTCGGCTACGTGTGTTTGTGTCCATATAGTACAGAGAACATCCACAGGAGCCACCCTCAGAGGGACAGGAACAGCCCCCACTGCTGCCAGCAGCTGCTGCTCCCCCTTTAGCTCTGCTCTGTCACTGATGAGTTCTGTCACGCTGATTTTAATGTGGCCACTGAAAATACCAGCGAGGCCACCAACACCCAAGAGGTGACACCAAAATAAACAGTATTTAAACAGCCCCAATGAAGCTCAAGAGGGTAAATCCAAACATTGAGAAAACCCAATATTTGAAGGATGTAGAAAGTAATTATTACGTTGAGGAAGATTAAATCTTCCCTTTTATTTCCTTCGTGGTGATGTAACAAGTTTTCTTCACTACATTGACTAAAACCCCCGTATCTTTATCTGGGATCATCATCACACTTGTCACTCTACAGATGTTGGGACCGTGATGTCATGTTAGGCCAACTATCAATTACAAATAATTATTGCTGAGTTAGCTGATAAAGGAATTTCCTTCAGAGAAAATTTCCAGTGTCCAAAAAACCTGAGTATAAAACCCTGCACATCACGTTTACATCCTGCACAGTCCCCTTTGCTCAGTTACCCTGGATGGCTTGGGATGGTAAAATGGCAAAACCAAGGCAAGAACTGAATGAGAAAACACTGAGGCAAAGCCCTGTGCCTTCTGTAGGGCAGATTCAGGGCTTTCCTCACATCACCCACTCCCTCCTGGAACAATCCAGCCCCTTTAAACCCCAAACTTACATCCATGTTATTGAGGGTGTTGAACTCCATGAGGTCGTGCAGCCTCTTGAAAGCCTCGTTGGGATACTGGAAGTTGAAGGTAGAGAAAGGTGTATCCGGATCGTCAAAAATGTCAAAGTCTGCAAAATCCTTCTCTTCCTGTGTTTCTCTGGGAACACCTGCACAGGACAAAGACAAAAATTCCACCTGAGGATTTATTACTTTATTTTTAATGGCCTTTCAATTCCCTAAGGACTGCAGACAGAGCTCAGGAGTTGTTTCAGAGACAAAACATTTCCAGTACAAAACCACCAAGAGATTCCAGAGGAACAGGGGGATCCAGCACCTGGAACTGTGAGCTCACCTGGAGCTTTGTACTTCCTGAAGTCGATGTTGGCCAGCACGAAGTGGATGATGGTGGGACAGTCCTTCTCCGAGGAGGGGTCCTTTGGTTTGAACACGTAGCACTCCTTCATGCCCTCCCGGTCAAACACGTTGGGGTCTATCTTGGGGAAGGGAAGCTTGTTCATTTTGGCCCATTTTTCAGCCAGCAGGATTTCCTGGGAAGAGGAGAAAGACTCAGGTGTGTAAAAGCCTCCACTGCAAAGTGAGGAGGTTTGCAGAGAAGGATCATGGGGGGTGGTTAAAGCAATCCATTAATTATTAAATCTCCAGCACAGGAAGGACATGGAGAGAGTCCAGAGGAGGCCCCAGGATGAGCAGAGGGCTGGAGCAGCTCTGCTGGGAGGAAAGGCTGGGAGAGCTGTGATTGTTCACCTGGAGAGGAGAAGCTTTGGGGTGACCTCAGTGTGACCTTGTAGAGCCTGAAGGAGGTGCAGGAACCATGGAGAGGGACTGGGGACATGGGACGGAGGGACAGAATACAGGGAATGGCTTCCCATGGTGAGAGGGCAGGGTTAGATGGGATATTGGGCAGGAATTGTTCCCTGGCAGGGTGGGGAGGCCCTGGCACAGGGTGCCCAGAGAAGCTGTGGCTGCCCCTGGATCCCTGGCAGTGCCCAAGGCCAGGCTGGACGGGGCTTGGAGCAGCCTGGGACGGTGGGAGGAGTCCCTGCCATGGCAGGGGTGGGATGAGGTTGATGTCCCTGCCAGCCCAAAGCACCTGTGGGGCTCAGGACAATCGAGTCCATCTCAGCACAGGTGACCCAGCAGGACAAACCAAGCACCTCTCTCACCCTGCCCCGGCCCCACCACCTGCCCTGAGTCACGGGAAGGAATCTGGTCTGCCCCAGAAACCTGGGGGTGAATTCACAGAGCTGAGGTGAATTTCCCTCCCTGACAGCAAGGAAAAACCCAGCCATAATTTGATTTTGCAAAGGAGCACCAGTGCTGTGGAAAGCACTGCGAGTTCCCGAACCCTGGGCTGTGCATTGCTGCGCTCGGAGTCAGTCCCCGCACGCAGCGGCCTCCCGAAGCACACCGAGTGAAGAGCTCTGGAGAACAGGCTGCTTTTTCCTCATGACAACTCAGTAAACAGGATAATTTGTAAATAATGACTCAAAAGCATGTAATGAGGGCGTGTGAGAGGGAGGAGAGGGAAGGTCAACATCCTTAATCTTGGTTCTCAATGAAATAGGACCCTTCCTTGGGCGACTGTTTTGGATACGCAAGAGATTAAGAGATAGTGGGTGTAAAATGATAAACGGAGGCTCGAGTCACTGAGTTCAGCTGGCTGATTTCCCCACTGGAGTAAAATATTAGAGTGCTGCCATAGATACAGGCCCGCTCCTGAAGTGGCATTTGCTCTCTGCAGTGCACCAGGGGGACAGAACTGGTTCCTGTCCTGTCCTCTGCCCCAGGAACACACCCGTGTCTGCCTCAGCACACACCTGCTTGTGCTTCAGAAACAAGGGACATTCCCTTCAGCAGAGCCTCCTGCAAAACCTGAGGCACCATCGAATTTCCCCACTGTTTTTCAAGGAATTTTTTGCCTTTTTAAAATGACAGCTTTAGAGGAAAACCTTCAGGATGCCACCTGAGTGCTATTTAATCTCTCCATGTTCCCCAAAACAACCCAGAAAATTGCAGCTGACAAAGACAGAATGCTAAGAGCAGCCAGGGGTGACCATACACAGCATTTTGCACGGATTCCACGTGTGGAATGTTAAAAAAAGGGAGGGAAAATATGTTTCCGGGGCAATGCCAGTGCTGTGTCAGAAAATTTAGCTGCTGGGGCAAACACTCATGACAAAAAAAGGAGATATATTCTTATGCAAACAGAATATGAAAGGGAGAAACAGACTCTGGGATTCAGACATTTGAGGGAAAACAAAGGATCTCAAGCACTAGGAAGCCTTCTCAGTGCTCTATTCTCCCCAGGAGCCCCAGAAGACCTAGAGATTACAGGAATTTCTCCTTTTTATTCTCCTGAATTTTGTCTCTGCAGTTGGCAGCACTGATCTCAAGCTCATTTGGCCGCTGCTGTTATTTTCTAGTGTTGTTTGGGGGTTTTGTCACTCCACAGCAGCTGAAGGAAAACAATTCTCTGTTTGTTCTAACTGAAATTTGTCTGTAAAGCAACAAGGAACGCCAGCTGTTTCTCAAAGACAAATGTTCTATGAGTTCCCTTAAAAATTATTTTAAAAATCCATTTCGGTTTTAAATAAATAAATAAATAAATAAATAAATAAATACATAAATAAATAAATAAATAAATAAATAAATAAATAAAGCCTCTTTTTTGAGAATGGTAAAATCATTTATGTTGAAAAAGACACCCAAGATCACACAGATCACCCAAATCCCACCATGCCCAGTAAACCACAGCACGAGGTGAGAATGTCACAGTGCTGGTTTTTCTGTAGCAGTCACTAAAATGATCCAAAATGATCTCTGGAATCAGATGGAGCTGTGCAGGCTGGACAGACTGACAGCTGTGCTCTCCACACCTGCTGCAGGAAACAGCCACGGCACTTAATCCCTGTTTTCCTGTTGCTGTTTTGCTCTGGATGGATTTGGGAGTCTCACTCAGACCAGAGCTGGGATCTTCCTGGTGAGATGCAAAGGAACATCTCTCGTGCCCTGCTCCCAAAAGGTTATTTATTTAGCAATCCTGGGATGATGCATTTCTGCAAGATGATGACACCAAACCATCCATTTACATCACGGCACACAGAGGGGAGCAGCTGGGCAGAGGGAGAGTGCGGCAGGGAAAATGATTTAATTGTTTAATTCTGACCGAAATAAAACTCTGCAATCAGTGCCAAAGCAAAACTTCCATAAAAACAGCCAAGCTCCAGCTTGAAAGGGATTCCATTTTCCCTCCTTGGGCCAGTTGCCTCATGGAAGGCCTGTAAACAGGAACTGAGGCACAGGGCAATATTCTGCCGTGACGTGGGAAGAAATATTCCAGAGCTGCAGAGACAACAGCACCAAGACCTTCTGGGACCATGGGGAATAGAACTGAGTCACCTCAGACTCCTGAGGGCAGGAAGGGAAGGGCCTGTGCCACTCACCTTGAAAGGAGGGCTGGAATCGCTTGGCCTGGCTGAGAAATCGAAGGAGATGATGAGATCCACGCCCCTCTGGGGCCTGAGGATGAGCGGGTAGGGCAGGTTGAAGGTCAGCCCGCTGTCCACGATGTGGATCTTCTTGCTCTTCACATCCAGGGGCTCGTAGATCCTCTCAAACTCGTCAGGATCTGCGCGGGACACGGGAAAACCAAAGCAGGGACACCTGAATCAGGAACGGAGGCTCTGATGGGCTTTCCAGTGTCTCCCCAAGTTCTGGGGAGAGCGTGGAATCTGAACTGCTCAGAATACCCCAGTTAAACACACCATGGACCCAAGTGTGACTAAAACTCTCAAAAACTGGAGAATGAGGTGAAAAGCCAGAACTGGGAGGGCCCTCAGGAGGCCAAGGGCACGAGGCAGAGCCAGAGGTGGCCTGAGGCAAAACCAAAGGGGACAAACGCCCAGGTTTGATCTTTGATCCCAGCCCTCCCACCTTCACTCCATCATCCCAAACAACCCAAACACGAAGGAAAAGGTTTATGGGATGTTAAGAGACATCTGGGGGTGTCAGAGGATGGTGCCAGGCTCTGCTCAGTGGTGCCAGAGACAGGACGAGGAGCAATGGCCACAAACTGAAACACAACAAGTTCCACCCCAACCTGAGGAAGAACTTTCCTTGGAGGGTGCAGAGCCCTGGAACAGCTGCCTGGGGAGGGTGTGGAGTCTCCTTGTCTGGAGACATCTCAGCCCCCCTGGACGTGTCCCCGTGTCACCTGCTCTGGGTGACCCTGCCTGGGCATGGGGCTGGACTGGGTGACCCCAGAGACCTTCCAACCCTAATCCTGTGATTCCCTCAGCGTCCTACATCCCCTGCCCAAACCCATCCCCCAGGTTCCCTCCCAACCCCACGTCCTTCCCAGCTCTCCCAAATTTGCCCCAAAAGCCTTGCTGTGGCTCTTCCCTCCCGTGACACTTGTCTGTGTCTGCTTTTGATCAGAAAATCGGGACTATCAGGTCTCGCTTTCCAACCTGACGACCTTACATTCACCCCACCCCCAGGAACGAAGGGAAAGAGTGACCCATCTCCGTCTCTGTCTCCATC
>VYZT01024285.1:0-34890 GCA_013400735.1 Pomatostomus ruficeps | reverse complement strand
CTCCATCTCCATCACCTCCATCTCCATCACCTCCATCTCCATCACCTCCATCTCCATCTCCATCTCCATCATCTGCATCTCCATCTCCATCACGTCCATCTCCATCTCCATCTCCATCTCCATCTCCATCTCCATGATTTAGGCACTGGGCAGAATTCCCCGCAGCCACTCGCTGCTGGTGCTGTCCCAGGGTCTCCTCTCTAAACCCAGCCTGAGGATGTTTCCCTCTAACCCCAGCATTCCCTTGGGTGCAGCTCAGGGAAAATCCAATCCACTTTTCCTGGGTGCCCCCACACTTATCCATGTTTCTGCATCCTAGAAAATTAAAATCTCTGGGCACTACTAAACTATCCCTGCTGTGCTTAAAACATTCCCCCTGACAGTCTTTTCTTGGTCTAGACCTCACAAATATTTCCAGTGCATGGTTTTGCTTTTTAACAAAAACCTAATGCTCGTATCTGTAGAGGGCAGTGTCATCTAAGGAATGCTCAACAGAAAAATGTAATTATTTCTGCTGTAATTGGATTTCCTGGCACCTTATTGACAATGGGAGTAATCTGAATAAAAAGGGTATTTTTGAAGCAAAGGAAATCCATCAAAAATAATTCTAACTTTTGCCCCGTCATTTCAGCAGCAGCATGGTTTGGGCACCAAACAAAATCTTAAAATAGATGCTCTCATTTTTTATTTCTGTTGTTATTTATTAGAGGACCCTTTTTTAAGTAATGAGGCATCATTTTCCCACCATTTGCCTTGATTTCTAAAGGAGAGAACAATTTTAAACCATTGCCTATTGCTAATGGGCTAAGTGTGTTTATAAACCTATTTTAGAAACAGATATATTTCATAACCATTAATTAGCATAAATCAATGAAAATATATTGGTATTTATCAAATTCATCACAATTTTAAAAAAAGCTGGCAAAAACCCCACACTGAGTACAGTTCCCTTTAGCACAAGCAGAACAATTTGGTTTTCCCCTTCTTGTTTATAGTCAACATGTCAAACATAATTTAACTCTTGTTCTTACTAGAACTTTTAAGGAATTGCAAAAATATTTCTGTTCAAGTTTCATCTTTTCTTAGTTACAAAAACTGAATTTGAAAGATCCTTTGACCAAGGACAGCATCAGCTGTAGCAGTGTTTGTGATGGGAGCGTATTTCTGCCACACTGAAGAGCAAGATGAATCCTATTGCTTACAGCCCTCACAACTCTAAAATCAAACTTATCAAAATAATCTTATTTTTAAAGGAGAAAACATCTTAATGTTGTCAATAAATTTATAACAACCATATGAATGGGTTTCAGTAAATGCAGTCTTTACAGACTTCCAGAATCCCAGAGACTGGGACAGGAATTTTCAGCTTTTTAGGAAAAACGCATCCCTGTTACCAGCACCTTCCAGTCCATCAAACTGGGAGAAAATGTGAGGATGTGGCACGTGGGGACAGGGCTCAGTGGCAGTGCTGGGCTGGTGGTTGGACTTGATGAGCTTAAAGGTCTTTTCCAGCCTCGACAACTCCGTGTTTCCCAGCTCAGCCCCCAGCAGTGGGATAGACACAGAGATTTGTTTGGAAATCACCAAGAGGGCACGTCCTAGAGCCCAAACCTGCCCCAGATGGCAGCTCCAGTGGAAGGAGGGGACAGGAGAGGGGCGTTTGCTACTGACGTCCATCCACCACAGCAGTTTCCATAAATACTGCGATGAGGAAGCCGAGATTAGGGGTTATTTTCCCCCATTGTTATGCACTTGGCATTTTCTCAAGTCGTTCTGGTGTGTTGTAACACCGAGAAAAGAAACAGAGCAACTCTGAGTTCACAATGAAATCATTCCCGATGCGATGAGAAAATGCTCAGCTTTTTCTCCCCAAAATAGAATCTGTGGGAAAGCAAAGCCAAGGGTTTTCCTTCCAGCCCAGCTGGGATCTCTGCTGCAGGCACCGCAGACCCTAAATCCAACCCTCAGTAACGACTGGAAGATTGGCTCGGGTCAGCCACAGTTCATCCTCTGCAGAGGGTTTGGGACACCTGGGGATGGGAAGTATCATTGATACATCCTTTTTGATTCACTTATTTCTCCTCTGGAGTGTCTGGCAATAAAGGAGATGAAGCCTCAAAGCAATACAGAGTTCTCTCTGCACTCAAGCTGGCAGGTAAACTGCCGGTGCTGGGGATAAATATGCACAGCTTAAACGCCTCCAGTGCCACGGTGATCCAAGGATTTAAATTTTACACCAAACTCTCCTTTCTCTCTGCGCCTCTGGGCTCCTCAGCTCCCCCATAGATCAGGAAAATTCACAGCATTAAAACGTGGCTACACTCATCACACAAGGAATGATTGCATTTTATATCAACTACTGGCGTTTCAAGGGGTTTTTAACTATTCTTGACTAAAATATTGCAACCACTCACAGCTGTCAGAGCTTTGTTACTGCAGGTTTACAGCTGTGGGCTTCAGCTAACAGCAAAAGCTGCAGTCATGTCAAACTTCTCCCATTTTAACCCAAAGAAGTTTCAGGCACTCCAAAGTAATTGTGTCAGAGGAGCAGAGTTCTGTCAAACCAGCGTTTTATTTCCATTGAAATCACATCCCAGGAAGCTGAGGGTTGATGCTGAAGACTATCCACGTGTCTTAATTATGCAAAATTCTCATCAACTGTCATTTTTTCCAACCATCAATTTCCTACGCGCTTTCCTGCCTCTTTTCCAAGTACTATAAATATTAAGACTACCCAGTTGTAAACACCTCTGAGATGACAGAAATATTTAGAAAGCGGAGTCCAGATGGAAATTACTGTTCAAGCCCTGCAAGGGATTTGTTACATTAACAAATACACATTAAAGCACGGCTGCTACTTAAGCTTTTAAATGACATCTGGTATTTACTGCTGCTTAACGAGCAGTTGGGACAATCTCCTTCCTCTGCATGGGAAATGAGGGCTCAGGGGATGTTGCTGTCACCAGGGATGGTTGGCAGGGCTGTGCTGGGAGGAAGGGCATGGAAGGAACACCCCCTTCAGAGAGGTGTAGCTGTTCTTTCCTTGAAGGATCACAGAATCATGGAATGGTTGGGTTGGAAGGACCTTGAAGATCACCCTGCCAGGGTAGGGACACCTTCCACTATCCCAGGTTGCTCCACACCCTGTCCAGCCTGGCTTTGGACGCTTCCAGTGCCACAAGAACACCAAGAAATTAATTGCCTTTCACTGAGCAGATTGCAGTGAACACTGTCTATGACAAAGGTTTCAAAATCCTAATCAAACACAATTATTCTTCACAGCTACTGTCCCACACACCACATCCTCATGGAGTGGGGCAAGACTTTGAACTTCTTTTGCAAATTCGTATTTTTTTGAAATTCTTATCTTCCATCCGCATTCTTGCTTAAGCCAGCATGAAACGTGGATGCACCTGCGCATCGGGCACCCTGGAACAGGAGGGGTTTGTCAGGTGCATCCACGCTCGGAAGAACATGGTGCCAGCAAAGTCAGGATCTGTGAGACGGGCCAGGGGAGGGTCAGGCTGGAGATCAGGAAAGGTTCTTCCCCCCGAGGGTGCTGGGCACTGCCCAGGCTGCCCAGGGAATGGTCCCGGCCCCGAGGCTGCCAGAGCTCCAGGAGCGTTTGGACAGCACTGCCAGGGGGGCCCAGGGTGGGGTTGTTGGGGGTCTATGCAGGGCTGGGGCTGGATCCATGATCCCTGTGGGTCCCTTCCAACATTCACTGATTCTGTGATCCTACAAGTGAGGAAGTGCTGCCTCCAGGGTTTTTCAGAAGACAAAGACACCAGATGAGCTATAAAGGTTTTACAACAGGGAAGCCCTGCAGGAGAAGAAGGAAAGGTTTCATTTCCACCAGCAGGCTGAGCATCAATCAGAGCCAAGGAACAACCTGGACACCCTTTGGTGAAGGCCAAGAGAGTGAGAAAGTGGATGTAACAAAGGGCACCACACAAAAGCAGCTTGGTCCCCTCTGCCAGACCAAGAGCCACTGTCCCTGCAGTGGCTGTACCAGGGGACAGGGCAGGAGCAGACAGAAGTCACTGTCCAGTGCCCTTTGAGCCTCGCAGTCCCATCCCAGGCTCTGCTGCTGGCCAGGCAGTCCCCACAGTGCTGCTGTGACCCTCCTGGTGTGATGTCCCCACCCCGGGCACTCACTGCCTCTGGCTCCATCACCAAACCCACGGCCCCGGGTGTGCTGGGAACTGACCTGCGACTGCTGCCGGCTCCTCCTCCTCCAGGGACTCCTGGGTGAGCAGCTCAGCCAGCGGGGACAGGGGGTAGCAGCTGTTGAGGTTGAGCCCCAGCATGAAGTTGTGCACTTTGCCGGCGCGGCCCTCGCGCGTGTTGAACAGGGCGCTGTCCCCCACCAGGGCCATCAGCATGCGCTGCACCCAGCTCTCCTGGCTGCTCTCCTGCAGCCTCTCCTGGCACTCCTGCTTCGCCTCAGAGCCTGCACACACACGGAGACACCCAGCAGGGACAGTTAAACACAGCAATGCAGCCCCAGCCCTCAGGGGTTATAAAATAAAGGACACACGAAAATAAAAAAATTCTTTCAGCCAGCTGGGGGCTGGATGATCAAGCTGTGCTGCAATGACTTCAGAGAATCCATCCTTTCGACTTCACAGGCCAGCAAATCCTTCACCTGCACCACAACAGTGTGGATGTGTCCATCAGGAAAACAGACTGGGAATGTGAGGTGACCTGAGCAAGACTCAGTTAGTCTGAGTCTTTCTTTGCTGGGCTCAGGGACAGACCTGAGCTGGTAAAATCCATACTTGGTGTGGACATAAATTCATCTGGATGTGCACTGACAGCCTCCTCCACTTTTCCTGCCTGCTGGAAATCCAGCTTTCCTCAGGAGAGCAGAGTTAGTCTGCATAAAGGATAATGCTTTAGCATGGGAATCCTAAAATACCTGAAAATATCCTTACAGTAAACTGTAAATGACAATTAATATCTGCCTTTAATTAACTAAAGAGTACATTCAAAGAGTACATCCAGACTTAGCTATCTGCAGCTGAAACTCACAGTAAAAATGCCCTGGACTGGCACCACCCTGCATTCATTCACCTGCCAAAACTTGACTTTTTGGGGTGTTTTGGATAAGAAAATAATTCAGGCTCAAGCTGAATACTTTAAATCCAGCTTTTAAACTTGCCTCTTTAACCCAGGCTTTAAAGCAGCTGAGTTTTATATAAATAGAGAGAAAACAAGCATCAGGGAAATCCAGCATCTCTCCAGTAATATTCTATGGAAGCGAGAGGGATTTCCAAGTGTCTGCAATCCCAGAGTTGTTGGTTGTTCACTATGGCTGCAAACCAGGAGAGAAATGTGTTTGCTGCTGGCTGTGGTGTGTGAACAGGAAACCACAAAAACCCACAAAACCTGGTACCACCTGTGATTTTACACATAAGGGGAGCTGAAGAGGCAATCACTGAGCTGAGCCAGTGACATAATTCCCTGTCTCACCATGCAGGATTTTCATTTCTTCCGTAGATCCTGAAGTCACTAACAGCTGCATTCCCATCTTTGCTCCACTTGTTAAAAATAAAACCAGGTTTTCGCAGGTGAAAACCACTCTTGTCCCCAAAAATATCACCAAATACAGAAAGCTGCCCCCAGAAATCTCCAGGTGCTCTGGGCACTTAGAGATAATTGTCCACAGGACCTTTTCCTGCCACTGCCCAACATTCCCTTGTGGTTGTGCCTCTTCTGGGAACCTGGGTCTGGGCATTGTTACAAACACTGGGAATTTCCTGGATCAGATGTCATTTGTAAAGGTGCTAGAAGACACCTGTGAATGCTGGAAATACACATCAAGCCATTCTCAGGTAAATATTTCATCAGGAAACCCTGGAAAACAATGGATAGTGTTGGTCTGGAGGGCTGGCAGCAATTCCAAGGTGCCTCTGAGCTCAGCAGCTTGAAGGAAAAAGACTTCTGGAGAGCTCTGGCCCAAAAAATCACATTTTTGGGTGTATGTGGCATGCCAGATGTGTGTGAGACAATCACCTGAGGGTCAGCTTGGGCAGGAGACACAAAGTCAAGCCCAGAACCTCCTGGGGTCTCTTGTTCTCTGTTTTGCTGAGCCACACAGAAGCTGATGGAAGAAGGGAACGATGAAATGAAATCTGAGCATTTCCTCACCTTTGGGGTGCTGAGATTCATCTTCACTGTCCGAGCTGTCGTTGCTCACAAGGTGCTTTAGCCTAATATTTTCTGTTGAAAGAAAGACAAATTCGTTTAGACTGCTGGGGTTTAATGGCAGAACAGTTAAGAATTTCAAAACAACCTGAGTCATAAAATTCTCAGTCTTTGTAACAGCAAATGCAGCTGAAGAGACTGGGGCTGCTGTGGACAGCAGAAGGTGAGCAGGTGTTGCCTTTAGCCTGCAATTTTCGGGCTGAGAAATAAAATGTAACCCTAAAGCAGCACCTCCCACGCCCCTCTGCACCACATTCCTGGCACATTTTATTCACCTTCACTGAAATTTAAATGTTCAGCTTCTGTCCTCTCAACAGCTCCTAGGAAAATGTCACTGTGGTGCCAAGGGGACATCTCCAGCTCTGCTCACACACTGTGGTCCACGCCACATGAGTAATTTCACATCTGATCCCACCTCAAAGAGTATTTTTAAATGATATGGGACATGAGTCACAGGTGGCAGATAACATTCTGCCTCTCACTGCCTTTCAAAAGCAGCCTTTTCCACCATCACAGTCACTGACAGGGATCCTCCATGAGGAGGTGTTAACCCTCCTGAGGGGCATCAGGAACAGGGACCTGGAGGTCTCATTTTCATCCACAAATAAGAGATTATCAATCAGCTGGATTCCATCCGTTAGGAGGCAGAGGCAGACAGAGGTTATTGTTTAAAAACTCTCTCAATCTGTATTTTCTCTTCTTGCTCTTCAGAAAGATCTGGCTGTCAAGGACAATTGATTTATTGGTCAGATAAATGTAATGCTGCCCTCTGACCAGGAAACAAAAGTGTAAAAAACCTTTCACCATTAACTACATTCTCAAATAAAACTCGATGAAGTCCATCCAAACCAAGCCACAGCTCTTCCTTTGCAGTCACCTTGCCATTTGTGTGTCAGGAGTGAAACCAAAGCCATTCAATTTGCAAGCCAAGGACCAGACACCAACAGCTGTGGTCAGAGTGGAGCAATCTGGCAACCCAGAGATGAGAGAGTTCAGGTGCATTTTGCTAATCCCTTCATCACACAGCCCAGGCTCAAGGGACTACACAAGGAACTGTCAAATACTTGTCAGCTTCTGCTCTCCAAAATTCCTAACAACATAAAGAGAGGATTCTGCCAACTTCCAGAAAAGAGCTGGATAAACCCACGTGACTTTCAGCAGCTCTGACTGCCCAGAAACAAAAGTGAAAGCAAGGAAAGAACATTCCCAACGCTCTTTCCCTGCCTCAGCAGCATCCAGCAATGCCACCAATTAAAGGTAATTAATTCCACGTTCTTAAATGGCTGCCAGCAGTGCTATCCTTCCAGACAGGGAGAGGGCACTGAATCCTGCAGGAATTGCTCTGCATGGTGCAATTATTGGCCAATTTTACCTAATTCTTCTTCCATGGTGGGCCCTTTATTCTGAGAATTGGAGACACCGAGGACTCTGTTAAATAAGATTGAAAATGCACTGCCCCAGACACCTGAAAGAGGAAAAATAAACAATGAATGGTGCTTGCAGAAAGAAAATCAACCCCACATATCTTAATAAACACAGTTGAAGCAGTTGGTTGCTCTCTGAACACACCTCTGAGTTTGGAGCATGCTCAGTGTCCAAATCAGAACAAAAAAACGTGGAAATAAGAAACAAATAAACAATTCCTATTCCATATCTGTGAAATATTTCAAATTAATGTCTTCCAGCAAACTGAGAGCTCCACTTCTCGTCTCACACTTTGTGTGACTGCATTTAAAAGCCCATGAATGACTTGAAATTGCTTTTATTTTTCAGCCTCTTTCTGTCGCATACTCACCCATCAGGAAATGCAAGGGGTTTTCCTTGTATTTCTTCACCACTGTCCCCATAAAAAACTTGCTTCCAAACAAATCAGGAGACATGAAAGTGCCGTACTTGGCCATTCCAATCTCGTACGGACTGAATTCCACCCAGTCTGCAAAGTCAGAAACAAAAGTGTGCCCGGTCAGAAACCTCACCCTGAATAAAAACAGGAGGAAAATACAGACATGAATGAAACCTTTCTCCAAGCAAAGGAATTTTAGAGAAATGGGAAGCCCAAAAACCATCAGGAATATCAAATGAAGGTCAGTGATGTCCCAGCAGGGAAAGAGTCCTCGTTCTCTCTCATCACAATAAACTTTGGTGAGAAGAATGAGGTTGGGAAACCAGAGGAGAGATCACAAATGAGGAACACAGAGTGACATCTGATTTTCCTCCCCTGCTTCAACATAACTCCCTGCCCCACGGAATGCAGCGTGGGCCTAAGCTGCTTTTCCTTCACTGCAAACCCACCAAAAACACGGAGAGCAGTGACAGAGGTGGCACAGAAACATTCACTGAATGTCCCAAGGTTGTGAAATATTCCAGGAGAGGCGTTTGGATTCCACCCAAATCAAAAGGCAAAGCTGAGAGGCAGCTGATAAACTTATCAATTCAAGCATTGCCAAAGATATCTTTAGAAGTCCATTCTATTGAACAGAGAGCTCACAGAAAATGGGAATAAAATGTTCAAATGCATTTTCTGACCTCAGCAGAAAATTTCAGAAGTGATTTGCATTCTGTGGATGTCGGCCTTTGAAACTGGATCTTAGCTGAGTTGGAAACATTTTCTCTGACACCAGTGGAGCTGCCTCCATCAGAGAATTCAGTTCAAAAAGGGAGAAAATAACACACAAAGCATATCTGACATTTTTAGCATTTCACCCATTCACCTGCTATTTTTAGCCAGGATTGATTTGACTCTAAGCTAATCAGAAGTAATTCTGAAAAAGGAAGGCAAGAGAGACAGCTTTGAAAAATCCCCACACGCCAGGGAATGCCATCCACCCCCAGGATGTTCCTGCTGACGTGAGGAGCAGAAGGTGAACACTTGTCCTGAAAAGGAAAGATTTAATCACAGCTGCCGGGAGTTTGATTTCACAGGGTAATGCTTATCTGAGCTAAGGCAAATACAACATCCTATTTTCCAAATAAATCACCCACAAATCTTCACGTTCGCTGGAGCAGAAGGAAATTCCTTTGAAGACCCAGTCCAGGAATTTCAAATTTCCTTTTAGCTGTATAAACATGAACTGGCAGGCATGTATTCAGAACCAGGGTGACAGCAAAGCTGAGCTGAGAATTAGAATTAATTTAATCTGGCACAGTCCACCTCCACCTTGTATTTGCACTCAAGAGATTTCTCAAATCCCAAATCCTGCTCAGGGAAATAAAATTTCTGCCCTAAAATCAATGTGAATTAGGAAGTGTAAATATTTCTGTTCAAAACTTACTGTGTCTCTCACATCAGGAACAGCTAAAAGGAGGAATAAAGCTTAAAACAGAGAGGTGACAGCCTCAAAAAGCAAACTCAAGATCCACTGGCACAGGAAACACCTATTTTTTTAGCAAAGTAAGGTGCTTCTGGTCCTGCTTAAAGACATTATTAACTACAGATTGTTTTGGTTTTAAAACAGCAACCCCAATAAAGTTTATTGAAAAACAGAAGTTCCTCTGAACCCCCAAATACTCCTATTTTCAAACAGAAAGGCACCAGTTTCCTAAGCAGCAGAGTTAAAGACACATTTTCCCAGGAAATATTCAGCCTAATTTACAACCTCATTTTCCATTCCAACCAAAGCTTTGACAGCAATTTCCCCAAATAACTCTTTTGGGGAACACAGGGATGGAGAAACCTGGGGCAAACCCCCTGTATGTCCCTGCAGACAGATGCACCCATCCTTAGCTTGGGTGGCACCTTCCAAAACTGGAGCCACTCTCAGCAGAAGGTACCAGAGGGGATTGAAACCTGTGGGAGAAATTCCAGCAAAAGGGGTTTTTTGTGTTACCAACAGCACTTCACACCGGGCAAGAAGTGAAAAAGAGGCATTAAATCTCATCTGTTTGTCCAGTTTTAATCACTGAACCATTAAAGTTGGTAAAGACCTCTTAGATCATCGATTCAAATTGTTGATTTCACCTTTCTCTAGAAGAGAAGGTGACTGAGGACATTTTCCTTTCCCTGTTTGATACACTCATTTATGCAGCTTTTCCCTGTTGGAGTCGCCAGGCTCCTCCTTGGCTTGGCACTCCTGCCTGAGGATGTGACCACCTGTCCCTGAGTAACTTCTTCTTATCACTCTGCTCTCAGATTCCCAGAAGTCAGATGCAATTCCTCTCAGGTGCATTAAAAAAAAAGGGGTTTTCAGTCAGCCACACACCTCTCTCCTGGCCACAAGTGACTCAACAGAGACTGGGAACACACCTGCAAACATCAGCTCTGAGACATCTGGTTTGACGTGCAGGCAGGTGAAGAGAGGCAGGGCACACTGGGCATTATTGATCTTCTCTTTCATGTTGCTCAGAGTGGTGTCCATCCTCTGCAGGGAGAGAAAGACATCGGTCCCAAACACATCCTATAAAGGCCTGCTGATATATATATATATATATAAAAAATAAATATCACATATTTTTATTTTATATGAAGATCTGGAGACTCCTCCTGCCTCTGAAATTTGAGAAGAAAAGCGGACAAACTCAGTTACTTCTATGAAAACCAGAAGAATTGGTAAAAGGAAGCAATCTGCCTGGATGCTTTTTATCTGCACAATTCAGGAAGGAAGGAGTGGGAGGCGGGAAGGGGAAATAAGCACATGTTCCACAAGCCAAAGGGACACGGCCAAAGAGCAAACAGCACTGCTGGACAAAGCCAGGGCTTTCCTTTTCTTCCTGTGAAAGACGAAAGCGTGAAAAAATCTCGTGGGTAGAACTGGGTCATGTTTTTCAGTCTGGGCTGTTTCTGAAGTCAGACAAGATAAGTAAAAACACCAAATGCCCTCTGAGGAGGTTTTTCTGTCTGCTAACCACCTGCATCTCCCCTGGGCAATATCCTGCAGTCAGGGGAGGCTGAAGTCATCATGATGCAACAGCACTGGGATGTGTTATCTGTAAATAACCAAGAGCCCGAGTTCCGTTCCTCACCCATGTGTCAGCTCATGGGTTTAACTAAACATCTGTGTTTCCATCCCTTGGTAAACAGGGACTTCTAGCAAAGCTCACACCACCACTACCAGCCCTTCAGCGTCACAATTCCATACAGCTGCCACTGGAGGCTGTGCTGCCTCTTCTCAGTGTTTTAAATTTTTAAAACCCACTATCAGTGCACACTCACGAGAGACAGAAGTGCATAAAACACATCTGCCAATCTATTAACACATTTCAATCTCGCCACGAGATCAAATCCAGCTGCTGCTCACCTGCCTCATTTGAACTGGAAGTCTGCGTGCCTGATTCAGCCAAGTAGGAATTTTCAATAATTAAACACAACAGTGTGAAGCTCTCCTGTTGTCCCTTTTCTCAAAAAAACAAGGGGATCTTTCAAGTACTTTTTAAAGCACTTTTTAAAGTTTGGAGTAAGTTTCTTATGCCAAAACGTGCACCCTTTGTTAAATGTCACTCAGGTCATTTCAAAAAAAGAGTAACAGGAATTAGGTAAGAGTTTGAGAGCTTTAGGAGCCCCGAGAGCTGAGCACTCACGTCGTGGATCAGCGTCTCCCCTATGAGCATCCCGAAGATGTCGGTGAAGGTGACGGGCTGCCCCGAGCTCTTCTTGTTCCACAGGGCCTCGATGTAGCGCTTCACCTTCTGCGGGGTGAGCAGCAGCAGCGGGTTGTGGCTCACCGAGTTCATCAGCTCCTCGTTGATCTCCTTCGGGCCCTTGGCCGGGAAATCCGGGTGGGAATACAGGGTTGACATGTACCTGCAATGGCCAACGGGCTCTGTGAGCACCACACCTGCTGCACTGGCAGCTGCCTGAACGCTACAGCAAGCTCCTGGGTGAGCTGATACAATTGCTGATGATATCAGGTTAATTAACTCTCCATTTACACAGTAAATTGTCATTTTCTCAAAGCACAGAAAGCTGAGCAATTTGTTCCAAATATAAGCACAGGATCAAACACTCAACATGCATTTCCACAATTTGTATGATGGGAGTGATTAAAGTGCCCCTGTTTTTCTGTTTCAGGGGTAACAGACAGAACATCCCAAGCTGGAGGGAGCTCCTGCAGTTAGCACAGCTCAGTTTGGCAGATGGGGGTCCCAGAAGGATACCTGCAGTTCTCTCCCTGGAAGATGCACCCTTTTCTGCCCTCCAGTTCATTATCACCACTGGAAAATTCCTGAAATATCTCAGTGTATCACACAATCCCAGAGTGGTTTGGNAACAATTCCTGCCCAATATCCCATCCATCACTGCCCTCTGGCAGTGGGAAGCCATTCCCTCTGTCCTGTCCCTCCATCCCTTGTAAAGTCTCTCTCCATTTTCCTGTCAGCTCCTTCAGGCCCTGCAAGGCCACACTGAGGCCACCCCAAAGCTTCTCCTCTCCAGCTGAACAATCCCAGCTCTCCCAGCCTTTCCTCCCAGCAGAGCTGCTCCAGCCCTCTGCTCATCCTGGGGCTCCTCTGGGCTCTCTCCAGCAGCTCCAGGTGCCCCCTGTGCTGGGATCCTGGGGCAGCTCTGCAGGGGGGGTCTCACCTGGGCACAGGGGCACAATCCCAATCCCAATCCCAATCCCTGCCCTGCTGCCCACGCGGGGCTCAGCCCAGGCTCGGGGGGCTCAGGGCTGGATATGGCCCCACTTTCCAGCCTCTGATGCTTCCACAATGAACTGAAGCACAGTAACTACAGCCTGTGCAGAGCGTTAACCGACTGTGAGGATTTGGAAGAGGCAAATCCTGAGTTTGTTACTGAGAAAGTTCAGTTTTACTGCAGACAAAGCTCAGACACACGTGCAGGCAGCCCTGGCTTCCACTTGGCTGCGTTAGGCCACACCAAGACTCAAGACAGGCCCTTCTAACCCATGAGAGGCTCATTTATTGTTATTTACCCAGTGACCTGGCTCAGGGACACGTCCCTGGCTCCAGCTCTGGGACACACGTGGGGTCAGCCTGGCCCTGAGGTCATGCCCAGCCATTTCTGTGACAGCACAGCCAGCCCTGTCCCACGTGGGCTGCCAGGCCTCGATCCACGGGCTCCACGTCAGCTCCTGGCTGCAGGGAAAGGGCAATGCAGCTGGAGAAGTCAGCACAAGGGTGAAGCAAGATGGCAGAAAAGCATTGCTCCAAGGTTAGGCATGCAGCTGGGGGGACAAGCAGGAACCTGCCTCTCTCCCGCCAGGAAAGGAATTCTCCACCCTTCAGGAAAAAAAGAAAAGAGAATTATTCCCAAGTGATAGACTGCATGGAAAAGAAAGAAAAGAAAAAGGGAGTGCCAAAGTGTCAATTTATTTATTCAACAAGCAAGGAAAGACTGAAGGGTGACATCAGAGAGCAAAGGCAAATTTGTTCAAACACAACTGTCTCCAATCTGCTTCTGACTGCAGCAGCTCAGATAACCTCGCTGTTTTAACTCTGATTTTATAGGTTTGCATTAGATCAGCTACACATTCACCCCTGGGTTTTCCCCAAAAGAGACCTCAGAGCCCGCAGAGTGACGTCTGTCCTGAGCAGGGACTGCAAACCCTTCCCTGGGAACACAGGGAATGTTTTAACACCACGCTGCACCATTCCACAGTCTGCTTTCCACAACTGTGACAGAATCCATCCATCCCTCTCAACGGACAGTGATAAATCTGCCCTCACCACCAGTGACATAAACACAGGTTCCAGCCTTTTACAGCCCAGTCTAAAGGAGAAACTTACTCGAGTTCACAGACACTTCTGGCATTTCAAAACCTCCTGGCATCCTGAAAGCTTCCCTCTAGTCTGGGAGGGCGGAAGCAAGCTCCACACGATGAAAAATAATTGACAAAGAAATCCATACAAGGAACAGAACTGATCATTATCTCCTTCAAGAGTCAACTTTGGGGTCAGAGTGTTTGTGTGGAATCAAAATTCACGTGCTTCCTTAGAGCTAACCTAGGTGATAAAACTCATCCCAGGCAGATTCCCTGCTCGTTTATATTCGAACAAGTGTTTTCCTCTCATACAAATGGGACATTTGTACAATGTCACCAGGGAGACTGAAAGGACCCTGGAGGTCTCTGCTGCAGGCTGCTGCTCGGTGCAGAGCCAGCCTAAGCCAGACGAGGCTGCTCAGGGCTGTGCTCAGTCAGGTTCAGCTCTCACATGAGCACTGCCTGAGTCACACTGAGAGGATGACAGCATCCCCAGCCCTCTCAGGCGAGGCTGGCTCAACACCTTCCCTGCTTGGCCACTCTCACTGCAGCATAGTTTTCCTAAGAGTTAATCCAATTAGTCCTTGTCCTTTCTCTGGGCATCTCCAAAAGGAGTCTGGTTTCTTCACAGCTGCTCCTCAGGAACTGAAGTTAACAGCAAGATCTCCCCCATCGCCCTGTGCCTGCTCCTCAAGGCTAAAAGAACTGTTTTAAAACCTGATGTATTTTCTGAATTAAACACAGGACTGAGACAGGCTAACCCACAGTGGGATGCCTTGCAGGGTGGCAGCCAGACATTCCCAGTAAATCCACCAGGATCTGACACTGGGTGCAAAATGGAGATCTTTCAGCGATTTTGAGGAGCTCTGAAAGCCCTCCCAACGCACACCACACATTTTGGGTTGATTGAGTCATCAGCTTCAAATCACAAGGGATTTTTCTGGTTTTCCACATTTCATCAGGAAAATAAAACACACATTGGGTGTTGACACAGAAATATGGGTGCATATGGTGGCACCTTGTTCCATCCATTCCTGCTCTCAAAGCTCCTGGAGCCTGAGCTGTCCTTGCCCTTCAGGGCATCCAGAACACCTCCCCCAGCAGACCCGGATGTGTGAAATGAGCTGGGAATTATAACCACAGAAATCAGAGAGCTCATGTGACAATTCCCTGCTGCAGAGAAGCTGAGGATATCCAAGAGGAAGGCCTTACCAGGTGGATCCGGAGAGCCCAGCGATGTAGGTGGCACAGTCCAGGACTCCCGACTCAAAAAGTGCTTTCATGACTCCAGCAAAGCCCACCATGGCCCGGAACCCCCCGCCCGAGCCCAGCACGGCGATCACCGGCACCTGCAGGGACGAGAGCAGCACAGCCACCACATCAGTGACACGGGACTCACCAGGACCACCCAGCCCAGCCCCTGCACACCCCAACAAGAATTAGAATTTATCTGAAGAAGTCACCACTTGTAGCAAGATATCCAAACAAAAATATACTCTGTATTTCTTTCGAATGTCTGTCCTTCTTATCTCAATCCGAAATACAGGAGATACTAAATTTAATTATTAAATCAACTATTCAGTCAGAAGAGCACAGAGGTTTTTAAAGCAACCCAAACACCAGCTTTACTCCCATTCATGTCTTTGTGACAAAGCCAAAGGCAGTAAAAGTTACTAATGAGAAACAGAACGGACACAAATAATATTTTGACTGGGAGTTTAAAAACAAGTTTCGTAACAAAAACATCCAGCGTTACTACAGAGCATGAAGAGTCTCAATTTTATCACGACTTTGCAAAAACTGCCAGAGAGGCAGCAGGAGTTTATGTGAATCTGGACAACTACTCAGCCACCAAGAGAGGAGTGAGCAGAACCAGGCAGTGGTAATCAGTGGTAACAGTGGCACCAGGTTAAAACTGTGTCCACAGGGGTTTATTTTACACTTTTCTCCTTCTTACTGCCCCGCCCTGACATCCAGGCTGTTCCCCTCAACTGCACAGCTTCCCCAGGTATCTAAAAATGAGACAAAATAAAATAAAAATTCACTTGCTCCCACCACCACATGTTTTGGCCTAAGCAAAGGGCCCATCTGGTTCCCAGTTTCCAAAACCCAGGAGGATTTTCCACAGCTCAGTGGTGACAAAGGAACCACCTCTTGGTTGTTACGGAGCATAAAAAGAATTGCACAGCTGTGCAGAAAGTTCCTATCTGATCAAACCACTAATCTGCCGAAAATCTCCCTGAAAGGCAATTTCAGGTGTCAATAGATGGGATTAGCGATACGAAAAGGATCCATGAGACTACAGCATCCTGTTCTTGCTGCAGACTCCATGCTCCGAGCCATGAAACTCCCGTGAGGACTGACTGTCACCAGGAAAGGCCCATGAACAATGACCAAGGCACTCAAGACATTTCTTGAGGCTTCCACTCCCCAAAACTGCTTATTCCTGATGCAGAGAGATGGTTTTGCTACCTCCTTCATAAGTGTCCTGCTTTAGCAATAGAAACCACAGGTATTCCCTGGCCCCACACTCCTGGTGCAGCTCCCAGAGATAGGGATCTATCCCAAAAATGACACAGCCCCGGGAAGGATTTGGGATGTGTTTGGTTAAGCCAACGCCCCAATAACGGAGCAGCTACTTTGAAGGATGAGCAGTGTCAGTGATCACTGCTTGAATAACGAGGTGAGGCTCTGGAAGCTCCTCAGCCTGAGCAGACACATCCCAGCAGCACGGGGATGGCACCTGCAGGTGCAAGGCTGGAAAGAGCGTGTGAGAACCCTGCCAGAGCCGCACTGCTGTGCTCAGCAGAGCCCTGGCACCAGGAACAGGGAGTGCTCCTCAGGAGGCAGAGGAATCGCTGTGGAGACGGGCTGGGAACGTCCAGGAGAGTCACCAACACACTGTAAATGCTCCTGGGCCCACAGGCCTCTGGGCATCCCGGATTCCTGCTCTGGGAAGGGTGGATACAGCGACGGGGAGGTGGATTATGGAATCACGGAATTGTTCAGCTTGGAAAAGACCTCCAAGATCATCAGGTCCAACCATCAGCACAGCAGCAGCACCGTGTTCACCACTAAACCTTGTCCCCAGGTGCCACATCCACATGTTTTCTGAACACCTCCAGGGATGGGGACTCCACCACTGCCCTGGAAATCCCCTTCCAATGCTTCACAGCCCTTCCAGTGAAGACATTTTCCCTGATATCCACCCTGAGCCTCCCCTGGCCCAGCCTGAGGCCGTTCCCTGTGCTCCTGTCCCTGTCCCTGGGAGCAGAGCCCGACCCCCCCGGCTGCCCCTCCTGTCAGGGAGTTGTGCAGAGCCAGAAGGGCCCCCAGAGCCTCCTTTGCTCCAGGCTGAGCCCCTTCCCCAGCTCCCGTGGGCATTGCACAGTAAATAAATAAAGCTTTAAAATGATGACAAAAAATAACCGAAGAGAAGTACCTCCTGCACATTTCCGTTCATTTATTTCAATAAAAGTCAAGCTGCAGCACAAATCAAGTGAGGCAGGTTCAGAGTCCTCTCCTGCTCTGCACAGGAAGCAGGCAGGTTTGTTAAAGCAGCTTTTTAACTCCAATTCAGTCTCCAACGTGTTTAAGGGCATAAAACAGTAAAAATTGAAATGAAATACACCCATCCTGCACGTTGCCCTCTGGGATAAACAGGGCAGAGGCAGGGAGGGGGGAAGGAGCTGCAGCCAGAGCACCCAGGGCCAAGAACCAAGAAATCACATCCTGGTGAAGAACTGAGGATATCAAGGGCTGCACGCTTCTCCACTGAACCCCAAACCCTTTGCACAGAACCACCAGCACAGGGGTTCACTCAAACCAAAAGGTTCTTAATCATATCTTCCAGTAATCAGGCAGGAAAAAGCTAAACCTACTAAATCTTGTTTTGGGAATGAGTGGCACAGATGTTCCCGTCCAAATGCCCTGGAAACACAGCGCACAAAATCTGAATGGAAAAGAAAAATGCCATAGGGCACACAAATGATTATTAAAAATTGTTCTGCAAATCCAGTCGTCGATAACTATATGCTTTCTTAAGAAGATTATGGTATTTTTAGAAAATTGCTTGAAGCAATGAAAATTAAAAAAGTAAACTGAGCAATAAGAGAAGTACAAGAAATGTCTGTGTTTCCAGGATGTGCCTCAGGATTAAGCCAGGAAATTTGGAGCTACTCACTTCCCCATGCAGACATGTGCAATGAATTCAGAGCTATTAAAGCCTCCCAGCATCCCTGCTGCTCACAAATGAAGCAACTGGGCTGAACTCTGAGTAAGTGACTTGTCCAAGATTAAACAAGACCCACAGACAGCTAAGACTACTCAACTTCATGTTAAGACTCCAAACATCCAATAAATCCTCCTGCTATCTTCCATCTGTAGCAATAAAACTACAGCTTAATTTGAACAAAAAGGGCTTTTTCATTGCTAGAAACAGATAACAATTCTGACATCTTAGGAATACACACTTGGCATAAGAAAAATGGGAGGAGAGCTACAGCTGCTGTCTGGGAAGATGCAATTTAACTGATAAAATGTCAGTATTGGAGACAGAGGGGGATACCAAGGGAAGGTGATGACACAGAGCATAGGAGATCTGAGCTATCCTCTGCAATAATTCATGCACAGACACCACCTGCATGGAACTGAGACCTGGGGCACCGAGTGTCACCCCAGTTCCAGCTGGAGCTTGGCAGAATATCCACGTCCTTTCTGAGGAAGCGCCTGTTCTGCCCCAGGTCACACCAATGTCCCACTGACAGGTTCCTGCTCTGATAAGATCTGCATGTGTGAAGATTAAAATAAGTGAACTGAAAATTAAGAAACCTTGAAAATGTTCCTTCACGACACACAATTTATCTCTCTCCAAGTAAAATATGTACAAAACTTGGTAACTTCTTTCATGTTCCTCAGAAAGTTCACGTAAGAACATTGCATGAAGCAAGACGGAGTTCAAAAGTACACAGCAATAAAAAATTAACCACCAGCTCAAAACCTCATGGAAATCGAAAAGATATTCTTCAGTGCTGGTTGCAAAGGACTGTCACATTCTGCTTATACTAACAAGGCACAAAAGGAGTCAATGCCAACGAAGGAATCAACCCAGATTAATTCAGGGATTCTGTTCATTGCTTGCCACCCGCACAGGCACAAACTGTTCCTGTCACAGTGCTGAGAGCAGCACAGGAGAGGGAATGGGCAAGGAAGGAAGAGGATGGAAAAGCTGCAACAAAATAAGGAGATCTGTACCAAGTGGATTCTTAATTAGCTCTAAATAATGCAGAGTTTCATGAAATCACTGAGGAGCTCAGTAGGATCTGGCCCTCTCCTCACTGTGAGGGTGGGGAGGCCCTGGCACAGGGTGCCCAGAGAAGCTGTGGATCCCTGGAGGTGTCCAAGGCCAGGCTGGACAGGGCTTGGAGCAGCCTGGGACAGTGGGAGGTGTCCCTGACATGGAATGAGATCTGTTGGCTTCCCTTCCTCTTGGCTTGGTTCAGAGCACCATCAAGTCAAGGAAAGCTGCACCTTCTCACCTTGTCAAAGAAATAAAACCTCATAACCCTAATCCAGTAAAACTGGCTCAAGGAAAAGAAAGAAGGAAAGACATAAACTAATTCCGAAGCCGACTCTAAATTTAAACCAGCTCATTTCCTGCCTGCTCCTTCACACACGAAGGTCACGGAGCACGGGATGGGTGCTGGGCATGCAGGGGCACATTCTGTGCTGGGTAAGTGCCCGGAGCCACTGCAGGATCCAGCAGATATTTCACACACCCCGAGGCGCTTTTCAGACAGCAATCTCCCCTCAGAGCCAACACCTTAACACAGCCTGGGATCCAAACGGGAAAACTTGGAGCAGTTTGTTCAAGGGGCCATTGCCAATGAATCACAGAGCCCCAGAACGGTTTGGTTGGAAGGGACTTACCTTAAAGCTCATCCCAGGGACACCTTCCACCATCCCAGGCTGCTCCAAGCCCCAATGTCCAGCCTGGCCTTGGGCACTGCCAGGGGTCCAGGGGCAGCCACAGCTTCTCTGGGCACCCTGTGCCAGGGCCTCCCCACCCTCACAAGGAAGAATTTCCTCCTAATATCTGATCTCAATCTCTCCTTTTATAGCTTGAAACTGTTCCCCCTGGTCACAAACTTTAATCTATAACTTTAGAGCCAAGAAAAACGACTCTCCAGGCTAAATATCGCATGTTCATAGAGGAAAAGAATTTTTATAATCTGTAATCTTTCTACATCGGACCCTTCCACCTCGCACGCCTCATTCCTTCCTCTCCCAGGCAAAGGAAGGATTCCAGAGGGGATGCTAATCCTGGTGGGAGCTCTCCAGACTTACATCACGGGAAGTGGTCAGGTTCTGGCTGTTCTCCTCCCCCAGGAACGATCTGATGCTGCGCATGATGTTGTCCCGGCGCTGCTGCCGGAACCGCTTCTCCTCGTCGCACAGGGCCATGCTGAAGCGCAGGTCCGTCGAGGAGCTGGTGGGAAAAAAGGGACAAAAGGCTGCCACAAAAGGCTCCATTCCAAACAGATCACAAACATCACCACGGGAAATGAGCAGACACGAGCAGGAACTCCCCATTCACTTATGTAAGTTGAAATGAAATTGCATTTTTCAACTTACATAAGATCCAATGAAATCATGTTTTTCAACTTACATAAGATGAAATGAAATTGTATTTTTCAACTTACTTAAGATGAAATTAAATTGTGTTTTTCATGTAACACCGTTCATCAGCTCTGGAGCGATGGATGCAAAGAGCAATGTGTCTCTAAGACATGCATTTTATACAGAACTCATTAAAAGCAAATAATTAAATACAGCAATGAGTTCTCCGCTCACACACAATCACAAATCTACAGCTCAGATCACGCTGGCAGACCACAGGAAAAACTAAACCCTTTTCTCTGTATTTTTCCCCACATTGTGGGATTAAAAAAATGTCCACGAGGTTGTGAAAGGATCTCAGTGCAGTGCTTAAATAAAGGTGCAGCTTCAGCTGCCACTTCCTGCGGACAGCAGAGAGGAGGAGTGCACAAATCCACCCTGGTGTCTGCTGAAAAGCACACAAGGGTGAAACGGAGCCATTTAGGCTCAGATTATAATTCCTCAGATTTAAAAACAAAACTTATTATGTAATAAAATAATAGGATTAAGAAAAAGCGGGGAAAAGACTCCCTAGGAGCAGTGTTCCATGAAGATATCCACAGTCTGCAAGGGCATCAGAGAACAGCCGCAGAATTCTGTAAGATCTTTTATATTTCAAAGCCTAAGAAGACACAGCCAAGCATCTTCTGTTTATTTAAAGTCAGAGATACAAAATAATTCCAATGCACAAAGCCTGGGTGGGTCAGGGGTGGTCTCAAGGACCACCCACAACTGCATTTTCCTGGCGATGAGCAGAAATTATCCCTGGGGGATGTTTGTAATCAGGAAAGGGTTTGACTTTTGCAGTGCTCAGTGCTGTATTTATAGTTATAAACAAAAAATTACTTTTTAAATGCCTTGCTCTCAGAAATTCATTTTTAGACTTAAAATATGTTTTTATGGTTATGCCTCAGCGTGATTGTTGGTCTTTCACCAGGATAGGTGAAGAATGAGGGAAAAAGACAGCTAGAGAGGGAAAAAAACGGGACAAATAAAGGTAGGCAGCTGCTTAGCTTTACATGGAGAACTCCTGGCCCTAAATCCCTAAACCTTCACCTTTGCCCTCAGCCCTGTGTGGTATTTACATTTAAATAGATTTTAGGGGCAGCTCTGAAACAGCAGCAGAGGGTTCCCAGGGAAGGTAAAACAGTGAGGATGAGGCTGGACCTGAGCGAGGTGTGTGGGGTTTTTATGGACTTGGGAAGGAAAGGCCTTCCCATGAACCAGGGTGAGAGATTCCCTTTGGGAGGGTCACACCTCTCAGTGCCAGTAGCAATGACAGAATTAACACAGTGGAAATGAACCCCAGCTGTAAAATCTCCTCTCTTTTACAGTACTTGGCTCTTCTGTGCTACAACAATGAATTTTTGCGCTCTACCTCACGGGTTTTTAAGAAAATCTCAACAGCACAGGGTGGGATTCTTGGGGTGTCCTGTGCAGGGCCAGGAGTTGGGCTCTGATGATCCTTGTGGGTCGCTTCTAACCCATGAGATTCTGTGATTCCATGGAAATTTTAATGAACGGTTGAAAATAAAAAAATTCCTTTGCTGCTGGTATATTTTCACCCTTTTTTTAAAAAAAAACATGAGATACTCACCATACTTCCAGAGACAATTCCAAAGTCATTTCTGTGACCTAAACAAGAAATATTTAAATATGGTTACAGCACGTAGAGAGGGAAAATCCAGAAACACACCTGGAACATCAACTGCTACTGTCAGAATTTTTCTTTATATCACTTTTTTTAAAAAGGAGGGTATTTTTGGCACATATGAATGAGATTCACACAGTGTGATTCCAAAATACACCACCAGCACTGGATACAGTGGAAAATGTTGCTAAGTGCTGATTTTCATTGCTCAGCTCCCACTGCCTGGCCTTTCTTGCACTGCTAATCCCTTTCTGACAGGACTCATCGCTCTCCTGGGGGGATCTGATTCTCTTCACCCACTCCTGGCTGGCAGGAGAACCAGGGGATCTGAGGGAATCACTGCTCTGTGTCCCACAGCAGCCACCAAGTGTCTCTGAACAGTTAAACGTGCCTTAATTAGCAATCAGGAAGGGTGATTGCTTACAAACAGCTGGAAAATGCAATAAATGGCACTGCCCAACAGCTTCACTTGCCAGCCACACTGAACTCCCTGGCCATGAGCTCTGGGTTGGCCTCCTCTGCCTTTCACAGAGCACTGAAAGGGCTGTCTGCAGGAAAGAAGCTAAAAAATTATGATTAGAGCACCAATTTCCTGTCAGGCACAACCCAGGAGTACTTTAGGAACTAAAAATGGAGATGTATTTTCACCCTCTCCCTGTGCAATTGGTGCAGCCCTGGAGGAGTGTGACAGACTCAGCATGTCCTCCCCCTAAAATCAGATTCTCCTCCTCACCTGGGCCATGTGTGTCGATGTCCCACGGTATGGACACAAACACACGGAGCCGACCAGGCCAAGGAGCCACAAGGGAGAGCCAAAAAAAGAGAGCCAAATGAAAGAGCCAAAGGAGGGTCCAAAAAGAGCGAGCAAAAGGAGAGGGCAGAACCCTCTGACCTTTATTTATATGTTCTTAGAAATCACCGTGGATTGGAGGTAGAAATTACCACCTCTCAATCACACTGGTCAAAGGACAAATCCATCACAAGTCTCCGCCTCGGAGAATGGAATGAAAACAACAAGGACAGTTAGCAAAAACATGGCCATGGTTATAACAGCATGTGTGAGAAAGTACTACAGCAAAGAGAAACATTGAAAAACTGCAAAACTCAACATGTGAGCACCAGAGATGGAGCCACAACACCCCAGACTGAACCTCTGCTTGACCCTCAGACAGCTCTGAAGGAGCTGGGATGCAAAGCTGCCTCTGACTCCCACATCCAGCCCAATTCCTGAAACGGGAATTGCGAACGAGGCAGGGCATGAGCAAGGTGGGGGGGAAAAGAAGAGGCAGAGAAACAACAAAGGGAGGACATGAACAAACAGAGTGAAGAGTCACTGAGGAAGCACTTCAAAGGCAGGGAAGCAATTACACTATTCCCCACCTGGTATTAGTAATTTAGAAAGCAATCCTGAAACCATGCAGTGATCCAGTGCTCACAGAAATGCAGGCACATGAAATAAACCCTCGGAGGGACGCATTCCAACAGGGAGATATCACAGCATTTTCTACACCTTACACAGACACTCAGGAATACAGGTCATAAATATATATTATCTACATCAGACTTCATCTCCCCTTAACTATCTGCATATGAATTTCAGAGTGGATTTGCCTTTCCTGCACTGGTTTTTTCCCCCGTGACTCCCTCCCAAGCTTAGCTGAACGCTGAGGAGAAGTTAAAGCAAGGCAAGGCTTTGATTCAATGGAATGAGCTTTGTGAACTGTGTTTGCAAAATGTGTTCATCAGTTTTTACTCACTGCTCCCCTCGTGCCTGGCAGAACCAGGACCTGCACTCAGCCCATGCTCTGCAAGCCCAAGAGTTACTGAAACAGTGAAATAAATATGCAGGAATTTCAAAAAATGTGGCAATTTTTAAAAGGAAAAACAACGGAGGGTATCAAAATTCCAACTGCCCTGAGGCTATGCCAAATTAAATGCTAAACCTCCCTGGGTTGCAATAAACAGGCCTTTAACCAGTTATTTGCTTGTAACGACCCTTTTAAAGTTGTTTAACTTAAACTTTTCCACATGGAAAACTGCAAAGTGGTGCCAAATCAGGATCTCTGAACATACAGTAAACTACAGTCCAAGCCAGAGCTGCAGATGGTATTTATACATTTACATATGTGCAGAACAAGCTCAATTCCACCCAGATTTAACAAGAGTTTTCAGCAGCTACTGTGCAGGCAGACAAGCCCTGCTGAAGTGACTCCATCTGGTTTGCAGACGTGTTTGAAGGGCATAATACAATTACTGCATCACTGCATGCTAAGCAGGGCTGTGTTACAACAAGCCACTTACAGAAAGTGAAACAGGTAATAATAAAAGAATTCCTCCGGCTTTCTGGAAGCCCCGGGCAGCAGCAGGAGGGGCAAGGCACTGACCAGCAACTCTGAGTAACCTCGCACTAACTCAGGCCCGAAATGAAACCAAACTGCCTCGAGTGGGGAAGAAACTGCTTTAGGCAGAGAAAGTTCCAAACGAACTTCTGTCCAGCAGGGACACCAAGGCATTCAGCGGCACTGTTTTGTTTAATTCCCCTCTCAGCAGGGCTGCAAGAAGATAAATAACTCAGGTTTGGCAGTGTCTTTAGGCTCTGTGTTTATCCATGGGCAAAGGGAATGCTCAGAAAACTCCTGACCAGGGAAAAGTCATGAATTCTCAACTTACATCGTTGAAAGTTAACTGGACCTCCTTCTTCTCTCCCAGCTTCAGAGAGGAGATGGGAAATGTGGATGTGCCAAGAGTCTCGTCCATAACATAGTTGGCATCCATGAGAGTAACCTGGAAGAGAGAGCTGGAGATTCAATTCTACTGCAGGAAGTCCCTTTTTAATTCCATCAAGCCTGAAGCAAAAAATTCCATGGAAAAGGAATGGGCCTGACCCAACCCAGTCAACGCCCAGGGCCAACAGACATTTCTTTTAAACCAGGATAAGCTCCTGGACAGTGGAGGTGGCACTGAACTGCAGAGTACACCAGGATTATTCACAAAGGGATTTTCATCCCAGCACCTTTCTGCCCACAAATCTCACCACCTTCAAACAACACCTTCAAATTCTGCACATAAAGCACAGCACCTTCACGTTTCCAGTCAGTAAAACTTCCCTGTGGAGGAACTTGTTAAGTTTTAACTCTGATAGGCCAAAAAAACATCCAGAAACTTTCCAGAGAAGATGGAATCCCCACAGCCCAGCCTTGAACCTGCAGACCAAGATTGTTACAGCAGTGACTTGGCAAAGTGTGCAGCGTTCCAAGCTACACAAAGCTCCTCCCTGCATCCAGCCAGACCTTCAAGTCTCTTCTCATCCCCTCCATGCCGGGGCACAGACCCTTCCAAAAGGTGATAATATCCAAAGATGGATGTGGATATGGCAGAACACCAGTCCATGCTTTTGCTCTAATCCATGGGGCTCCAGGTTTAGCAGACTTTCCTCCCCAGTGGCTGCCTTCCAAGTCCTCAAGTAAGATACTCAGAAAGAATTTCAAATTATCATTTACAGTGTTTTTATTAAATAAGATCTCCAGACTCATTTGATTTATGTTTTTTTTTTCCACTTTGGCGCATTTTATCTTCTAAAATATCACATGTTCGTGGCTTGGACTGAATCTTTTGTAAAAACAAAAGCAATCAAGATACAATCACCTGAATAATTAGCTGCTACATCTGGGATCAGCCTCTTCTCAGCTATAAAGAATCTTCTTCATCCTGTGCCACAAGCAACCCTTTGAAATTATGAATTCTCTTTCTTTTAGGACAGAGCTCATTATTTTAATGGTATTTGGATTGTTCTGTTTCCTTGCAGAACTTTATGCCCATTGCTGCCATCTCTGTCTCTAAAACCAAAAGCAAAAACTCCTTAGTGGGATTTTGAAGAGCTGCTTACACTTCAGAGGGAAAACTGCACTTGGGATGGAGTTAAAGATGCAGATTGAAACAATCCAAGGAGCCACAAGGATTGTGGAGTCTGAGCTTCAGAATTCAGAGGGTTTGGGTGGGGAGGTGACTTTACAGATTTCTGACACTGCACTCCACTGCAGAATCCAAAGGCTCTTATCTACATTACCACAATTAACCATTAATAAATGTTATCATCTATTCTTTGCAGGCAATTTTCATGGAGTTTTATTGCATTGTCTCAGAACCAGCGACAGCCTTTTGTTGTTGTAAAGACAAATTTCCAATTTCCACCGATAATCCACCTTGCTGTGCTCATGACATTAGTAATTTTATCCTTTCAAAACCCCTGAACCAAATTTTGTCCTCAGCAAATTCAAACATTCCCAGAGTAGCTGCCTGAGTGTGAGGGAGGGCTCAGAGCAGGGCCCAGGCTCTGCTCCAGGGGGCCCAGCAGCGGCAGCAGAGGAACAGGCAGAAAGTGATGCCCAGGAAATCACTGTGAATTCCCTAATTAATTCCTTTTATCCCTGGTGCAGGATGCATGAGAGAGCTCTGATCCACCAAGCTGGGCATGGGCATAATGCCCAAACTGCAGAGCCTTCCCCAGGAGCACAGGGAGCTTGCAGGAAGCACAATTCCCTTTCAGACCCAAGGTATTTGTATTACCAAACAAATCACAGAGTTTTCAGATTTTGTTCTGAATTAGAAAAAGAATTAGGTTTACAATGTTTCAATGTCCCAGAAACATGTATGCCTTCTTTTTCTGAAACTCTTCCTAAAATCAGATAAAATCTTGAATTCTACTGAATGTTTTCACTTCGTTCCAGGAATCTCAAGGGAACTGCAGTCCAATGAGCAAACACTGAGTAACCTGTTTCAGAATCTTTCTAGTTCAAAGCAAAAATTAAGGTGTAAGTGATCACTTACACAGCTACATGTAAGATGTCTAGTGATTCCCAAAGTAAATCAATGAGCCAATACACATTTCTTTCTACATTACAGCTCCTAGGCAGTAACCAGAAAAGGAATATCTCAGGTTAGAAAAATGTAATATTATGGACATGTTCAAAATCTGCTAACATGTTTTAAATACAAATGTGTTAGAGGAAACCAATTTATCTTTCAGTTGTTTTCCCCTTTAACAAAACACAAAAAGTTTTATTTAGAAAAAGGTTGTATCATAACATTTGATGCTTTTAAAAATGCAACATTTTTAATACTTTCAGGTTTTTACTTTTGGTATTTGTCTGATGATCACAAGCTCAAGGAAAGCTTTTGCAGGCTTGGGAATTTAGGCTGAACTCTGTAAGGCTGGGTCAGAAGGCAGCAGGTGACAGGGCTGTCCTCTGTGAAGGACAGAGCTCACAAAGGATCAGAGCTAACCTGAAATCCTTTCCATGCCCATTTAGATAACCCTTACCCCTAAAACTCAGCTCTTGTGCCCAGCCTGGAAAGGTTCAACACTCTGAGACTGAACAGGGGCTTGGCCAACGAGGCTGCACATGGAGTGGTCCCCAGAGGAGCCCTGGGTGGGCTCCAGGCAGGGAGGACACAGCAGAAGGAGCTTTTTTCTTTATCTCCCTGGGCAGACACTTGACTTAAACCCAGCTATTCCGTGTCTGTCGGAGCTGAATCAGTGTGGGAAGCAGGGAGGGAATGCTCCACGGCTGATGTGAGGAATGACACGCTACTGTCCCCCAGGAGCTGTCCAGGAGGAGACTCACAGGCCTATCTCACAGTGACTCTCCACGCTGCTCCCTGAACAATTCCATTTATCCAACAGCTCTTGCTTAGCACCACGCTAAACCCACGTTTAACATTTGAAACAAAGGGCTAAACTTGAGACATCACATACCACACTGTTGTTTTACCCTTCATCTCCCCGGCTCAGCCCTGGGATTTACCTCCAGAACGTTCTCCAGGTTGGGGTCCAGGATGAACTCAAAGGTCTCGTTCCACACGGGGTTGACGTCGTTGTTGAAATGCTTGGTCCTCTTCCTGCAGTCGGGGGCGGTGGGGATGAACAGCTCCACGTAGGGATCTGGAGTGTCCACTGTGGAGAGAAGTCAGGTCAGGCAAGGGAAAACTCCAGCTTGGACTGGAGTAATCGACACAATTGTGTGAAACCATAGAGCCCCTCATGGCCAAGGACAGAAAATTACATAAATGCAATGACAGGAATGACAAAATGATATCAACAATCTCCCCAAAAGAAACATTACACTTTTAGGAGGGGAGGGGAAAAGCCTTGAGCAAACAGAATGGCACAGGAACTGAGTCAAGTTTATTGGGAATATGCAAACATCTGCCAGGCAGTAGTTAAGTTTTTAAAAGCTTTTACTTCTTCCTCTCTTTCTAGCCTTTAATGGCTTTGGCTCGTGTCACAGCAGCAAATATCCCACGAAACAATGAAAACAACACAAACAAGCAGTTTGCTGTGGGTTTTGGATCTCCTTTCACCTTTGGTGGTTTGGGAGTGAGGGAGGAAATCAGCCCCAGCACTGCAGTGCTGCACACAGCGTGAGGAGCGCTCAGCTCTGAACCAAAGCCACCACCACAGGGGCAGGACCTTACTTACACAGCAGAACCCCAACTGGAAACAGATATGGCAACGCAGCTGACAGGAATTACCAGGGGGAGAAAAGGAAACGCTGGCAAATCCCATCGGATGCGTCTAAAAATAGCCATTGCTGAGATCACAGAATGCAGCCCTAAAAATGCACTTTCTAACAAGTTAAAGCATGCAGGGGTTTTCTGTACAAGGAGATTTTTGTGTGTGTGTGTCAAACAGGGCCAGGGCTCAGATGGTTCCCAGGAGAGCAGGGGAATTATTCCTGTGGTTGTGGTGGATCATGAAAAGCATCCTGCTCTGCTGTGGTAAAACACCCCCGTCTTTCCAGCGCAGAAACGTGGAATCACAGAATATCCTGAGCTGGGAAGGATCCCCAACGATCACTGATCCAGCCCCTGTCCCTGCACAGACCCCCAGCAATCCCACCCTGGGAATCCCTGGGAGAATTTTCCAAACGCTCCTGGAGCTCTGGCAGCCTCGGGGCCGGGACCATTCCCTGGGGAGCCTGGGCAGTGCCCAGCACCCTCTGCGGGAAGAACCTTTCCTGATCTCCAGCCTGACCCTGCCCTGGCCCAGCTCCAGCCCTTCCCTGGGTCCTGTCCCGGTCCCAGGGAGCAGAGATTGGAGCTGTCCCTCAGGAGGAGGCTGAATCCTCTCTTCCAAGTTTGTCCTCTGCTTTAGTGAAATGTTATCAAGCAAACCAACACCCACCACAAACAATTCCTTAAAGGCCTCTTTTGGAAAGAGATTAAATCCTATTATGAGGAAAAGCAAGTCCAAACACGCCTCCTTGTACGCACTTTAAGTCTAAAGATACCTTTCTTCAATAAAAGGAAATTTTAGAAACCCCTGGAGTTCAATAAGACTTCATCCATGAGATTCCTGAGGCCCAGAACCACTTCTCCCTCCTGCTGGGAGAAGAAGGAAAAGAGGAAACAAAGAAGCTGGATAATTTCAAATCAGATCAACCGTCTTTTGGGGAAAAAACCCTGACCAAACAACCAAAAAAGGGCTTTTGGAAATCATTCAGGAGGTTCTGAATGTGTCCCCAGGCAAATCCTATTCAGTGTTACCCCAATCCAACTTCTCAAGGAGTTTTCCCCTGTGCTCCATACCTCAGCTAATCGCTGCACTGAGGTGGTCCCAGTGCTCCCCGAGGAATGAACAAGCAGCTGTTTAAAGCTGGGGATCAGCGTGGAAAGCCTTTAAATAGCAACCTCTGTTAGCTCCCGAGGAATTGTGTCTGATCTTGTCAGGGCAGGGGAACGGGGGGATCAAGCCCCAAGTCTTTCCTCACTGGCAGATGTTCCAACTCGCCAATTTTTCCATCAGTTCCTTTCAACAGCCACACAAAGCTCTGCCACGAGGAAAAGAATCGAGAATCAAGAGAAACAAAGCCCTTGGAAACTCAACATTCTATAAATGACAAGGTCGCAATTGCTGGCTCTTGATATCCAGCACGACTTTGGCAATAAACACCCAGGCTTGCTCTGCCAAGAGACTGGAGCTGCCTACAAAAACCTGGGTTTTAGCCAAAATCCCGGTGGCTGAGCAGAGTTCTGGCCAAAACATCAATGCCTCCCTCTCCATTCAGATCATTTTGTCATCAGCCCTACTATGTTACAAAAATCTAATTTTTCTTAGCAACACACACGGCAAATGGTTTCCTATCCTATTTAAAACCCCCAAACACGTGGAAACCCCAGAGCTCTGACATGCAGATCCATTACTAACTTCCTACCAGGCAAACTCTGGCAAGTGTTGGAGCAGAGATTAAACCCAAGGCACAGAAGAACTAAATTTGGAAAAATCAGTGTTGGCAGTTCAGCATTGCCAAGTCACCTCACTCCATCTCTTGATTAGCTTTTTCACCCAAGGCAAAGATTTAATCACCAGCCCTTTCATGTCTGAAAGTTTATTTGGAGCTATTTTCGGTTAAGAAAATGAAAATCTATTATTTTTTAACTTCCTTCTTTAGATGAAGAGAAATTACACTGGAAGACTGCTTGCTCTGATTAAGACATTGCTATAAGCTACACTAAATACTTTTTAAAGCTGCATTATATTAATCAAAATCTCACTCCTTGGACGGGGCCCAAAAGCTACCAGCAACCTGGCAAATAACACAGAAGTGTTCATATAAGGTATTTCAAAACATTGAAGTTATCAAATGCAGATTAAACAGCCAGTGTGCACCCTTGGCATGGATGTTTTTATTCCTGCCTGGGCTTCTGCTACTTGATTTGCCAGGTGATGTTAAATAACTAAGCTGAAAATAGAACTAAAAGCAGCTTGATCACCGCTGTTATCACAGAATCATGGAGTGGTTTGGGTTGGGAGGGACCTTAAATCCCATCCAGTGCCACCCCTGCCATGGCAGGGACACCTCCCACTGTCCCAGGCTGCTCCAAGCCCCGTCCAGCCTGGCCTTGGGCACTGCCAGGGATCCAGGGGCAGCCACAGCTTCTCTGGGCACCCTGTGCCAGGGCCTGCCCCCCCTCCCAGGGAACAATTCCTGCCCAATATCCCAACCATCGCTGCCCTCTGGCACTGGGAAGCCATTCCCTGGGTCCTGTCCCTCCAGCCCTTGTCCCCAGTCTCCTGAAGCCCCTCTTGGCACTGGAAGGCTGCCATCCATATTTAGATTTTAAAAGGAAGCATCTTTATGGTTTATGGGCCAACAGCTGATGTTTAATCACAACAAGAGAATTATCTCTGAGATTTATCTCTCTCTGAGATTTATCTCTGTCTGGACCTGCTGACCCCAATGGTCTTTTCCAGCTCTCAGGATCCTGTGTAGGGGCAGCACTGCCCAGGAAATTGCTCCTCTGTTGCAGCAGCTGCCTGGGACAGCAAGCCCAGCCCCTGAGCAGCAGCACCTGGGGGAATTTGCCCCTGTTCCAGGGCACTTCTGAGGAAAGCGGGGTTTCTGTGAGCTCAGCCCTGCTGCTCCTTACGCAAGCGCTGCCGCTCCATCACCACTTCCCAGGAAGGAGGCAGGCTGAGCCGAGCGTGGAGCACAAGCACCTCAAACCCCAGCTGAACACTAAAAAACACAATTAAGGCCATCAGCATTGATGCCAACGAGGGTCCTGCAATTAACAGCTTGGAGCTGGATGAAGTCTCAGAGTAATTAACAAAAATGGTGATAATTCACATTTACAGCCCCCCCCAAGCTGAAGACTCCCATCCAACAACAAGAGCAGAGTCAGCATCCCCACTGCTGTGTCTGAGCTGCTGCCAGGTAGAAAGTCAGGATTCAGTGACTTCTCCTCGTTTGATTTATCTCCTGGTTAATCACGGCTATACGATTCTCCCTCTAAATTACATTATGAATCACCAAGTGAAACACACAGTGGACAGCAATTAGGGTCAAACACCTTCACAGTGAAAAATGAGTAATGCTTTAAGCAATCTGGCCATTAAGGAAACCGGTAAACTTCTCTGCAATGACTGGAAACCATTTGATCTTATGCTCTTAGGCTGCTGAGATGGCTGTCATCAGGCCTCCATATTAACGTGATTAATATTTCAGCCATATGATTTATATTTCAGTCACTCCAATTTCAATTACTTCAACAGGGTAATTGACATAAAGAAACTAGAGAAAGCCTGTTCAAATATAATACTGGTGTGTATATATATAAATCAAAACAAAAAGTGGTAATAACTTTTAATTTATCTGCCATTAAGTGCAATCCCCTTGAGGAAGAACTAAGTCCCAAATTACCATTTTTGTGTATTTCTCACCATTTTTTTGGCTTGCTGTACTAGAGTACAACTGGTTTAGCACATGCAGCTGAGCAGCCTGGCTGAGGTCAAGCCAATAATGGGAATTGTTGGACGACCTCTCTTTCCTCCAAGGGGAAGGAAGTTAAATAACAACAGAATTTCTATTCAAGTTGTGAATTTTATAGGCCTCCCAGCGGCATGGAAATATGAGTTGGTGTCTGCCACGGTCAGGAGAAAAAGTAATGAATTTTAAATCCATGGGTTTTCCCAGTTTCATGTGATTTTTCAGTTTTTAAAAGGGAATTCTTAAAAACTGTACTTAGCAATAACTGTTCCTCCAGGCACAGAACAGATACTTGAGATGCTCCAGGCAAATCCATGGTCCAGCAGCAATGCAGGTGCCAGCAAAGCTGCCAGAAGCAACCCAAAAACCCCAGGAGTGCTCCCTGCTGCTGGTGTTTAGGGCATGACAGGGAATGCCGGGGCTGGTGGCTTTGGGGATTTTGCAAAGGGGTGATGCAGTGCCAGATTTCGTGAGCGGAAGGTGACTCCGAGGGAAGTAAGGCAGCTCTGAAGCAGCAGCTGTGCTTTGAGAAATCCTGGGGTTAGGTAACACCTTCATTAAATATTATTTGTGCCTTTTATGACAGCGCTTTTCATCTCTGGCGTTACTTCAGCAGAGGGAAGAACCAGCTGCCAGCACAGGCGCTGCACTATCACCCAGTGCACTGCTGCAGGACACCACTGCTTCCACTGATCCAGCCTTGAAAGGGCAAAAAAAACCCCCAAACGAGTCTGCTTTTGGTCAAACCACATTTGTAGAGGTGCCAAGAGCAAAGGAACGTTGCCTTCTCTGGGATATCTGCACAGGCCCCTTTGCACTCACACGAAAAGTGACTGAAGCATTCAGCAAAATAACATTTTTCTAGTAGCATGCCAGAGTCTAAGGGGTTTAGGGTTTTTTTAATGAATTTAAATGCCTAGTTCTCACTGTTAAACCAGTGAAACATCTCACTCCATGTTGGTTTTGCTCAGCCTGGTTTTGGGCAGCAGAGGGGCCACAGAGGTGGCTTTTGTGAGAAGTTGCTGGAAGCTTCCACCACATCCGGCAGAGCCGATCCCTGATGGCTCTGAGGATGGACACACTGCTGGCCAAAGCTGGGCCAATTAGAGATGTTGGTTACGCTTCTGTGATAACATATTCAAGAAGGAAATCATAATGAAAGTGGGACAAGGGTTTTTTCTAGCCAGAGAAGNATGCAGAGATCCACCCACAGCCCATGGGGTCCCTGTGGGATGCAGAGATCCACCCACAGCCCATGGGGTCCACAGGGGATGCAGAGATCCACCCACAACCCATGGGAGATGCAGAGATCCACCCACAGCCCATGGGATCCACAGGGAATGCAGAGATCCACCCACAGCCCATGGGGATCCAAAGGGGATGCAGAGATCCACCCGCAGCCCATGGGATCCACAGGGAATGCAGAGATCCACCCACAGCCCCTGGAGATCCACAGGGGATGCAGAGATCCACCCACAGCCCATGGGATCCACAGGGAATGCAGAGATCCACCCGCAGCCCGTGGGATCCACAGGGGATGCAAAGATCCACCTGCAGGCCGTGGGATCCACAGGGGATGCAAAGATCCACCTGCAGGCCGTGGTGAGGACCATGGTGAGGCAGATGTGTCCCTGCAGCCCATGGGGATCCACGGGGGATGCAGAGATCCACTCACAGGCCAGACAGAAGGACAGAAGCTGAGCTCTGGCTGTGGGTCCATGGCAATGCCAGCCCTGGACAGGGTAACTTGGTCTGCAGTAAGCACAGGCGCATCATCACATTCCTGCTGGATTACTCTAAACCCACAAAAGGATTTTTAGTCCACGTTTACGTTATCTGATGGAGTACAGATTATTCCCAGGCTGGCATAAACTCTGCTAATAGAAATTTACACTGGCAGCGATTTCTGATCTGCAGAACAAGTTTACACTGGGGCTGTGTTCGATATCAGGAGGCTTCAGAGGTTTTGGGACTCTCCCAGCAGCCCCAGAGCTCAATTTCCCATATTGCTGAAGTGCAGCCTCAGGGCCTGCGAGGGAGAAGAGGCTCTCCCCTGGACTCTTTCATTCAGACAACTGCCAGGAACACTTTAAAAACCTAGCATGAAGCCCACATTTCCTGGATTTCAATTGCCCTGTGACACTCTTGGCTGGATGCTTTGATAAAGCCTGTCATTAAAAACCAACCTCCACAGAAGTGTTCCTTCCTGTGGTGACAAACGGGAGGAAGGCTGATCATTTTCTCCCTTCCCTTCAGAACACGTGCATTCAGAAATACATAAATGAACACTCCTGATTTGCAAGAGCTTTTCTTTGGTACAGATGGATCTGCGGGACAGCTGGAATCCTACAAAATGCAAGGCAGAGCCCGGATGATGAACCACAGAATGGGTAAGGCTGGAAAAGATCTCCCAAAATCATCGAGCTCAACCATCAGCCCAGCACCACCA
>VYZT01024283.1:72363-89519 GCA_013400735.1 Pomatostomus ruficeps | reverse complement strand
AAGAAAAAGAAAGATAAAACAAACCAAAAAGTATTTCCTTCCTACACTCCAGCAGACTGTCCTACTCACACTCCATTTCGGAAACCAATCTGGGCAAACATTTCATCAGACAAACTGCGTAGTTGGGAGAAAAGACACCTCATTCCAGGCCTTTTCCCATATTCCCATGTTATTTACCTAAAAGGCTTAGCCCTGTCCAATCTCCCTGCTCATACATGAAGTAAAGGGACTACAGTTTTAAACCAACAAACCAGGCCTTGCTTTACAAACTTCAGTTGCTGGATTTGGGTACAAACTCAAAAAACTAACAATTTTCCCCAAAATTCTCCTGAAACAAAGATGAGAAGTTCACTCACAATGAAGAGGGACAGTACACAAATAAATCTGAAGCTATTGTGAGTTTGCTTTCTGAGACCTCTCAATGGCTTGACTAACCGCAAAGTTAACCAGCGCAGGAGAGTGCATGTTTTTCACAACTACTTTCTTACCATCTCTGTTGTTTTAACAGTTGGTAAGAAGCAAAAGCTTCAGATACAGCTCCAGACAGACTCTTTCAAGGTTTCTTGCAAGAGGCAACAACAAACTTTTTAAAGTATATCCAGCCTTCGTAGACCCTTTGCTATTAAGGGCTGTTCTTCAGAGGACTCTCTGAACCTGTGTCCTGAACAAGCTAAAGTCAGCTAATCAGAAAGCTGAAAGTCTTTCAAAAAGCAAACAAAAAACCCCCATCAGACCCCAAGAATGCTTCAACTAAATGTATCCGGGAAAGGGGAGAAATGGTAAGACTAATGCTGCTTCTTGACACCATCAATACGCTGATACGCACAACTCTGCAAGAACATGTCAGAGAACACAGACTGTCATTTCAGTGAATGCTTTTCCCACACAGGCGAGACAACCTGAAGAAGACAGCAGTGATCCCTCACCAGCAGAGCAGCCAGGCTGATCTAAACCACGCACAGGCAACCCAGCACCAAGGGGTCAGGCAGCTGTGCAGGCTGCAGCCCATGTTTCCGGAGCCTCTCACAGCCTAAAAGACCAACAGCGCCATCCACTCCAACTGGAATTCTTTGCTTTTGTAAAATACACAAGAGAATGAGAGAGGAATTTAAAGTCATCTAGGTAAATGGAAGGTTTTGTTGCAGGAACTAGCTAACAGTTGCTACAGAGGATCACTCTGGCTGCTGTTCGGCCCATCACTCCTTGTTTGACTCTGGTGTGCCATTCAAACAACCTAATGTGTTTCAAAAGTAGCTCTCATTTCACTGATCAAATACATATAAAATCAGCCACCTGCCATGTGAGAAAATGACTAATGCTTGCATCTTTTAAGCTCTTTGCTTCACCACTGAAGAAGCTTTTGAACACAGCACCATTGGAATTTGCTGAAAGAAACCTGCTTTTCAAAACAAGATTTCAAAGGGCTTAAGAAAACATACAAGGAGATGATAAAGATCAAAGGTAAATCTGAGTAACTTACTGCTGCTGCTGCGGCCTCCTCTCCACCTACATAGATAGAAGAAGCAATCTCCATCACAGACAAGTTTGTGGGAGCATCTGTAGTGGATGATGATCTGGGCCGACCCGACTGAATATCCTGAGCAGACCTTCTGTTGATCTGCGGGCTTCCTTTCGGGGCATCTCCCTTGCCCCACCTGCTGTGTAGGCTGGTCCCTCTCTTCATTTTAGGTGGCACTCTGATCTGCTGAAGCACCCGGTTCAGAGCTGTGGGGTGGGTGGAGACACCATCAATGTCAGCACAGACGCTTTGGCTTTCCAAATCCAGGTCAGGCTCCAGCTCAGCCTGAGCTTGCTGGATATCATGCGGAGAAACAGACGACCTCCTGCGCTGATGCTGGAACAGGTGCTTCAAGCCTTGACCAATGACATTAATGTTCTCCAAAGCATTATGCGTTATTTTGGATAATTTTTGCTCTGATTCATGTTGTTTTTTGGTTTCTTGATCTTGGGATTTGCCTCCAGGATCAGGGTCATCGCACAACTGTTCAATGCCAGACGGCTCCATTGATGACACCCAACAGGTTTATTTGACTATTCATACATAAATACGTCCCCTCTCTTTAAAAGGCTTGTGTTTATTTTGAAAATGCCAAGATTGTCAGCCAATTAGGTGTGCAAGTGCTTCAAGAGTGACTACACATGCAGCTGTGCCACGGTGATCTCATGCTTATCTAATGTTAAACAAAAAAGTAGTCATTATTATACATCCATGCAGCAAGTAGTGGGTTAAAAATCCAATGCGCAAAACATGCTGTTAACAAAATAAAATGTATCGGTCCTCGGAGCACCCCTCCATGTGGCATTAGTTGCATCTAGGCTGTACGAAGAAGCCGAAGAAGCCGAAGCTTGTGTGAGACAAGTCCCTCATTGCCTGGGAAGAGAAGCCCAGCACAGAGGGTGCAGGAGAGCAAGAAAGGCAAAAAAGCTGTTCAAAAGGGGGAGAAGCAAGGAGAAACCAGTGGGGTTTTGTTTAAGAACAAGCCCGTAATAACATCTAACAGACATGAGGTTAAACTTCTGAAGAGCATGTTAGTCACTTCGGCAGAATTAATTTTGCTCTTTGACAAAGATCTGATTCTATGACCCTCAACAGTATTTAATACATGCAAAAACCCAGAACATTTACAAACCAGTTATTCATTTCCAAATAGTGAGAAATGGCTTATTACAGCTAGCAACCACTGATGGCACTGGTAACTAGATGTGAAAATCTGTCTTCAAGCAAGAACAGGCAAGTGAAATGCCTTCAATTGGCATACTCTTGTCCACAGCTCTCAGAGGAAACAAGAATGCCTTTTGAAAAGGAGATTAAGCAACCAATCTGCAAGGGATCAGCACCAGGTATGTGCAGTTCAGCCTCTGGCACAGGAACGGCTCAGCTGTTCTTCGAGAGCTCAATCCGAGTCACTCCCTGGGCCCAGGCAAGACTGGGTTATACAACAGTGCAGTTCAGCACTTGTATAGCAACAACCACGGGAGGAGGTCAGCGAAGATATGGGGAAGGACGGGAGGGAGGAAGGAAGGACACAGTCACTGAAAGAGTTTCACATCAGCACCATGAGATCACATGCTCAGAAGCTGACCACTGTTTTCTGCAGAAAACTTTGATTAGGCTTCTATAAATACAGAACCAGCTCAGAGGGCTACCTCAATCTTGGCAGAAAGCAGTTTGTGCTTTAGAAAAGAATTACTTGAAATGCAGCATATTTGGGATTTGCGAGTGTTCATTTTGATGCTAAAACAGCTGCAGAAACATAATGCATTGAGTTTACAATTGGAGTGCTCTCAATTTTGTGCATCTGAAGCCTGACACAATGGGTTAAACAGATATTCCAAAATGCTTTCCAAATTGCCATCCAAAAATATCAGAAGAGCTGCCTCTCTCTTTTTTTCAAGTGTCACTGCTATCAGTTGGAAGCAAGAAGAAACTCAGTACTTACAGAAAGCAGAACACTGGAATCATGCAGGATTTTATCTTAGAAGATGCTATAAAGCATTGAGTCTAAATATACTGGCCAGTTTAATCAGTAACACATTAAATGCAAGGCAATAAATTACATCCAAGAAAAAATATATTTACCCACATTCATGCAGCAATTGTGTGGAGGAAGAAAAAAAAGATGTGCAAACAACATACTTATACACTTCACACTTTCCTAAATGAATTCAAGTGACTTTATGTCTAGTTGTATGCCTTGGCTTCTGAGCTTGCTCTTTCTTAATCTTTTTTTCCCCCTCAGGTAACAGGTTTTGTAGAAAGTTGGACCACAGGTCTCCACTCAATTTATGTTTTCAGGCAAAAAATCACAAAACTAGATCATCATTTTTAACCAACAGACCAAATGGTTCAGTGAACAAAACTCACCATCCAAAAAAGCAAGAGTCCCAAAATGATTTGGCGTATAAAACACAAACCTGACAGTTGACCCATAACTGCCTCGTTCACTTTAGCTAATTCACTCAGCGTTTATTTTTCAGTCGGGACTCACTAAAGAACTGCAGTTCTTGTCTAAGATGACCAGAATACTCTCCAGCCAGGATCTCTTTGATCTCCTGCGTGCCCTCTGTCCACACTGCCACTGGTAATGCTGTTGGTCTTAAAGAACATCACTTCAGTCTAACTGGAGTTCTGCACATATCTGCTAGAAAAAATTAACCTGTTTAAATTAACCCTATGGCAATTTACAAATCAACCTGAAAGAAATCAGCCCACAGTGAACTCACAAACAAGGCTCGGCTGCCCTCTGTTTTCTAGGACAGATTTCTGAAATTATATGGCCTCTGTGAGGCTCCTGATGGGAGCTTTGTAGTCATCTCCTATTTCTGTTTCCATAGGATGAGTCTGTTGTGAGCCTGAAATGAGCTTTGCAAATTACACATCTGGTATGAAGATCCTTACAACTACTTATTTGTTCTAGTATCTACTTTTGGGGAAAAAAAATACTCATAAGTATGAAGAACTGTGAATCTTCAGAATTAATTAGCACACTTATTTGCATTAGGATTCACTTTTGTTTTCTTCACTTACAACCACCTTAATATTCTGTTTGTGGGAGGAAACAATACTTTATAGCATGGAGTTCAAAACCATACATTTCTTATTCGTACAAGAATATATTACATCAGGAACAAAATTCACAATTCCATGTACAGCCACACTGAGCAGATGTTATAACATTATTACATCCCAGAACATTCTAATAGAGTCCTTCATTTGTGCAATTATTTCCCAGGAGCCCTGGGAAACAAAACAGTTCAAAAGGAAAAACTGGCAAAACCAACATTAGATAACAGTGGAAGGATAAACTTGTACTTGCCTCCATCATTTGCCCTTTAGCATGGCTGACCACAGCAGTCCCTCCACTGAACAGAACTGCAAAAGAAATTGGGTATGAGATACAATTCTGGAAATGGGAGGAAAGATATACATAAACAACAAAGTGAGCCTGCTTCCAACTTCTAAAATTTTTTTTAGTAAGTTCTTTTCCACTGAAATCCAAGTCCCCCTGGAAGCTGTCCTATTTAAAACTCTTTCAAATAACTGATGGGATACAAACATAACTAATGTTAAAACTGAGTCTTAGAGAGTTAATCAAGAAGTTCTTGTGAAAGAGCATTTTGTCTTGCGGGTTATGGCTACCACCACGTGCTGAAAGCAAAGGAAGATGTCAGGGCTCCAGCCTGTAAGGCCAGTCTGCACCACACAGATTTTATTTTCCTTCCTATTTGGTCATTCAGTGCTCCCAGCACAGGTCAAACAGCTGGCTCTTGTTTACCTGTCGTTCACCTCACAGGAGGCAGAAGCTTTGAGCACTCGGACACAGCCGCAGCTGCCACAGCTCCTTGCACCGGGCAGCCGCTGTCCCCCGGCGGCTGCAGCCCCAGGCCCTGTCCCCGCAGGACCCCGCAGGACACCCCGCGCCGCAGCGTTCCCCGGCACGGCTCCGCACAGAGCCAGCGCAGCCCAGAGTGCGAACCCCACCTGGGCACAGCCCCACGCCCCAGGACACCCCCGGCCCTGCTCTCCTCAGGGACGAATGGAGCATTCCAGGGAGTCTGGACGGTCTGTACAACGGGTCTGCACACAGCCCAAGGCAAGGCCAGGTGCTCGCTAGGAGATGACGAGAGGACAGCTGAGAGCAGACACAGTGACCACATCTCTCTAGCCAGACTCACGGACTGTTCTGAAACAGCCAGATCACCCAGATTTTCTGAAGATGGTAACAAATTCAACCAGTTTTTGAAAACAGGGAGTACACTATGCTTCAGAAAAACACTACAAGAACTCAGCACAACTGGGATATTTTGACTGATTTGTTACATGCCAGATTCCCACCTCCAAGACAGCAAGAGAGGAAGAAAGGGTTACTCGGATCCACTGAAGTGGGATGCTAGAATATGAAGAAAGTGATGACAGCAAATACTAAGAACTTAGAAAAACTGAATGAACACAACTTTGAAAAAGATCTTCACATAGAAGAAATTATATCACTATACTAGTGTGAATGGAGAACTAAGCACAGTGTGTGAAGCACTGGTCACACGAGGTGCCACTAACAGAACTTCAGAGTCACTCTATTTATGTCTTCTTTGTTTTTTAATTTTTAATGCTATTTTTTATTTATAATAACTGTAAGAGCTTTTGTCAGCAAGGTCTTCAGAGATACGACCTACAGCACTACAGGATCTGCAGATCAACAGCTGCTTTTGGCTCAAATTGGTTCACAGCTACCAGAGTTCTGAATCCATGTTTCAGAGTGCCCACAAGTGGGCACCAAGAGGCGTTAGCACCAAAATTACCTGTCCTGTTCCCTGTGTGAATCACAGCCCTCGCTGACACACCACCAAAACTCCCATTTTCTGTCAGAAGTTCCATTTTCTTCTGAACTTTGAAAAACTATTGCATGGGGTTAATCAAAATTCCTGGTACTTACAAAGCATAGACATGATCTTGGCTTTAATTTTTTTTTGCCAGTTCTTTCCATTCTTTCACTTTTCTTTATCAAATACTATGTAACATGAACATTTCAAAAATTTGACAAGTATCAGTCCGAAAAGACTTCGGCCCATTAGATTTTATTTAGACTTTATTCAAGTGAAAGTTTACTTTAAATTAATCTGTTTCATTAACTTCCTTCAAAACCACAGCTCTTTGTAAACAAAGTGAACTCTGAAGCTGCCATTGAAACCCATTTCAGAGATGACTTATCTGCAGCTGTAGTACTTGTTACAGATACAAACAGTACAGGACTGCAGAAATGGGGAAGAAAAATTATTTTCAAGAAAGGAAAGCGGAAAAATTTCACCTTTTCATAGAATATTTCAAATACCTTTTACTTATGCCGTATTTGAATACCTTGAACCCTTAACAATAACGCTGAAGTACAATTACCTAAGTAATCCTCACATTTCTTTTATTCCATAAACAGGTCAATTTAACAGCTCATTGTAGAGTTGTCATCACAGTTAGCAGGAATCTTAGGAAGGAGATGCTTCCCACTCATCCCATTTGGTAAAAGAAAAGCATTTTTCAGTTGTTTCAGAATAGAGTGAGTTTTACTAAGAAATAGCCCAAATTAGTTTGAGAAATCCCAGATTATTTTGAGAAACCCATCCCAAAATGGAATCTGTATCCAGGCAAACAGTTTAGCAAAAAATACTAAAGAAGCAACAGTCACATACTGGAAAACCACCTATTACGGGAATTGGGAACCCTAGCAAGTGATTTATATACAAAGGAAGATTAAGATATTTTAAAAACATCATTGCTCAGCAGCACAAATAAGGAGAGAAAGCTCTGGGTGTTAACAGCTAATCCTATCAGAAAAAAGAACTCATGAGAAACCAGAATGAGTGTGAAATTCAAGGGGGCTGTCATCTGGAAAACATTTAAAGAGGAAGACACCAGTAACAGAGTAAGGAATTTGACTCAAGAAAACAGCAGGATAGTAACACGACTACCCAATATCTGGAGAAATTTGTACGTTTAGGTATTATAATAGAACAATTTTGAAAAAGTCTGAGTGGATAACTGGGGCCAGAACGGAAGAAGAAGACATACAAGAAATAATTAAATACAAACACCACAGGTAAATGGCAGAATACAGGCAGAAAGAAAACAGAATACAATACTATTTTAAATGGAAAAGATACCTACAGTTTTACATACATAATTCTTCTTCCTCCTCCAAAATTCACCCAAGAAAATAATTTTTGAATTCTACTGAAGTCTGAAAGAAAAACCAGGAACACAAGATATACAGACATACAAAGACCCTCCTCAGGCCAAGACCAGAAAGGGACTATGGCTGAAAGAGCTGTTAAAGGAAAAGGCTGGCAGTGTGTTTAGGTATGAATTACATGATTTTTAAGATATTCAGGGACAAAAATGTGTCCTGAGCCCATATAAAACACGAAATGTTTCTCCTATAATTCTCACAAGCCTAAAATAGCTCTACACAGTCCAGGCACGTGTTTGTTAGAGGGGAGTATGTTACAAGGAAAAAGGAGCAGGAGCAGCTCACTGAGGTCACTCAAAATACATTAAGAATTATCCTCCTCCTCTCTGGAGCAGGGGTGGGGCAGGAGAGAGTCACTTTTTCCCGTGCCTTCCCATACACATTAACAAATGGCAACATCAGAGGTTTCATCAGCAGAAGATTTTATGCTTTGGCACACCACAAAGAGTTCACCATTTCTACCACTGTATCTCTGAATGTGCAAGGGCAGCATGCTCAGATACACCAGAAAGTGATCTTTCAACATCAGCCTCTTCTCAGCTCCACATCCTGTTGAAACAGTTCCTTCCTATAACTTTATATTTAATACTGCTGACCAGCAGAACTAATGGAACTAATGTACAGAGTTTATGTTCCCAAAAGCTCAAATATTAATGCTGCAGATAAGAGAAACCTTCACTCAAGTCACAAATGTGCATATACCAAACATTCTCTTAGTGAGTGACAGATCCCTTTCTCCTTTCAATTTCTTTATAAGAAACATCTTCCTGATTAAACCCACATCAGAATCAACTACCTTCAATACCCCCTCAGGGCAACCTCTGCATTACTGATGTCCTATGGGAAGTGTTGCTCGCTCATTGCTGTCGTCAATGTAGAATAAAGACCGCTGGCTCTCCTGCAAAGTTATAAGTTCACATTGTTATAAGGACCACAGATAACATGATCCAAGATGAGGCAATTTACATGTTTATTTGAGTAATAATAACTCATAGTGGCTTAAAGCTGAGTGACTGGTTTTCAGAAATGGTCCTGCTGCTTTGCAGTACAACCAATAGCCCCTGACATCGTTTCCACCCCTCTCTGAACATTCAGGAACTCAGTGGTTACACTGTTGTCTGAATCAAAGCGATGAAGTAAAGATCAAGACTTCTCCAAAATTACTAACCATGCAGAGGTACCAATACATAATCATTCTAGGTTTGCTATATGTTAAAACCTCACAGGAAAACCAAAGCAAAATGCTTCAGCCGTATTTCTACAGCTCGTGACCTGTCCTTTTATCAGAAGCCCTTCCCAACTCCACTGCTGCTCATATGCCATGGACTCTGACTGTGGGGCAATGCTGCTGGTTCCACAGCTTAGCAGAGCTTCATCCTTGATGAACTTCTTAGCTACAGAAAGTATTTCTAGGTTTGTATTACCATAACATGTGAGCAGCCTGTGAATTCACCCTTGGAATGCTCCTACCTTATACTGAATGACTATTATCTCCCTAGTTTTCAGGTGAAAAAAACCCCTCACAGAAACGTCAAGAAGCTGCATAAAAGTTATGTGAGACTTTTACAGCAGCGAACCAAATTTAAAATTTACTCCTGTAAGGTTAATGTTATATTTCGATGATTTCTCCTGTTGCTACCTTCAGATTCATTTATGAACAGCGTACAGTAGTGTAATTGGAACCTACCCAAAGCACTTTAAAATATTCTTTCCTGGACAAGGCTACATATAGGCTATTTTCCATCAAACTAATAAAAACAGTGCTCCAAGAAAGCTAAATGAATGTTAAAGAAAGATTTAACTAGAGTCTTCTGATTAGCTGACATTCACACTTACATAGCTCATACATATTTTCTTGAAATTTTTTTGTGAACATACTTAAAAGTTAGGAGACAACACTAAAAATGCAGTCTGCAGGGATTTTAGAAGAAAAACAAACTGGACAAAGAAGTATTATAAAGACAATCTGCTTTACTAGGCTCAGGAGGAAACCTGCAATTCAAAACTGCGTGGTCTGCCACGGGAGGGCCAACAGCTGACACTTCCACTTACTTCAGTGGCCTGTTTCGGAAAAGCAACATCCTCATCCACCCTTCTTCAAAACCAAACTGAAGCTAAGCGAAACAGCAGCAAAAGGAAAAAAAGTTGCACCCGTGTTTGCATGTTCTATAAACCAGTCAAGTGCACACTCTGAACTCAGGGCTCCACCGAAGAACACTGAAGGGACATCTCCAGCTGCAGTCCCTGCAAGCATCTGAAGCTGTCCTTTCACAACACAAGAAGTACAACAGAAGTAACAGTTTAAGGAATTTCCAACCTCTTTTGACCCCTGGGGCTCATTTTCAGAGCCACAGCATGGCATCCCATTTTAGCTTTTGCAGGCACAGATACTTCCAGGACTGTGGTATGAACCAATACAAAAAAATTAACTCTTATTTGAAGAAAAACAGGACTGAGGGAAGAACCTGACCACAGACCTGGTTATAACAACTTGGGGTAAGGTTAAAGAAAGGAAGTAGACAGACAGGGCACACAATTACTCCAAAATGGTGTTATCAAAAACCTCCTATCTGATGCTATGGCCACAACAGCTGCAGAAACAGGAACTCACGTGAGCTTCAGCAAGGACTCAGCAGAATACAAGTGATTTCACTTCCATGGTTCAACTACCGCATTTTGCAAACACAGAAACTACCTTCCGGACAGGAAAAGGGTGAAAAAGTGTTAAGCGAATATTCAAAACAATGGGTCTTCTGCAAAGAAAAGAATGAATTTAATTCCTTGAAGCATCTCAAATATTTCTGTGGTCAGTTGCACTCCTACTATCGACTTTTCCTATTAACATTCACATTATCTGGATCTGATTCTTTAGACTCTGGAAAAATGCAACAATACTAGGCCACAGCGAGCATTTTGGCAGGATCTCTTCAGGAGAGGAAGGGGTGGAGGGGAGAGATCAAAGCTGCTCTTATCTCCTCATTGCCTGTCTCCTAAGAGACACTGCCACTTTCTGTGTGTCAAAGCTGACTCAAATGTCAGGGACAAGGGAACCACAAAGTGGAAATACAGGTATTTTCATTCTGCTTCCAAGGGAAGACAAAAGGTTATACCACAGCTATTTCGGGCATTAAATAGAGACTTCTAAGCATGGTAGTAATACACAAAAAAGAAGAGATGGCCTCTCACTTTAACTCCTAGAAGAATTATCTGTGACAATGCCAGCAGAGAAGCTGGCAAGATTTAGCAACTCTAGTTCTAAAAGAAAGGTTTATTCCAGACTTGGAGTTGTAAGGACGTTAAAACTAGTTAAATTAGCAGGCTTGTAAAGAAAGATATCATCTACCACCAACCCACACTCCACACTATGTGCGATTTTAACATGTGCTTTTAGCCCTGGATTTTGGAAAGTATCATATTTACAATGACTCGTGAAAGAAGAAAGTAGAACTAACCTCACACAGAGTGGTAAAATACTCCCCCTGATGACTCAGACCCAGCTTTTTCTACCAGTATTGTTTAAAACGTGACACAAATCTGGTAAGACACAAATTCCGTCCAGAAGTCAATAGTCATCACTAACGCACTGACAGTTTATGCTGCTCAACCACTGACAGCTTCATCCTGCTCTTCAGAGAAAAGCTCTCCCTCCTGACCCTTCTTCAAGACTGCTAGTCTAGGGAGCTTTTACTTAAGTGCAACTCTCACAAGAATTGTATTAATGTAACAGTAGTGGCCTTAACCTGGGGCTGGTTTGTTTACCTGGCCTTTTCTAATCAAGCATGAGCACATTCCTTCCTGCAGGACTACAAACAAGATGTTCAGGTTGCCCGTCAAACACTGCTTGAAGTCCTTCAGTCAGCACTTGCAGGAGGCTGGGAGGACCTGTCATTAAGCACTACCCCATCCATACCTCCCTACTGCTCTCAGTATTGAAAACCTGCTATCAGCTGTCAACAGAAATAGGAGACATGGATAAGGTGTTTTTAACTTATTACAGCCACTTCTCCCAGTCCCAGGTAGGCTCAAGCAGAGCTTGAGACAAGGAACAATGCAACTGCATTTGTATGTACCCTAACGGGTAGGAAGAGCAGCAGCCTGGCCCGTGTCTCTGAGGGACACGGCGTGAGCAGAGCCACGGGCACCTGCCCTGCGGCACACAGACATGCGCCAGGCTTCCTGTCCAGTGCCAAGGAACCAGCCCAGCACAGCCACCTCTCCCTATCCCCTCAGAGCAACACCCTTTGGAACGGGATCCATGTTAGCCATCCATCAACTGCTACACAGGGACTTGTGAATTCCCTGCTTGGCTCACCTTCTGGACTTCTGCAATAAAAATACTGATGCACATCTACAGTCCTTTCTTTCTATTAGATCTTATTATGCATTTTGGAGACACACACACAAATTGCACAAACACAGCACAGCAAAGCAGCCACACTCACAAATGTGCTGCTCTTCAATATCCACCTCCACATTCAGCTGCACAGAGACAGTAATTTGGTATAAAGAAATTGGGCTTGACTACTTTCTTGCCAATGGGAATCAAGTAGTCATGCATTTAAAAGCTCAGCCAAAATCAGAATGTTTCCTCCCACATTCATGGCAGAGTCCACATAAAAAAATCCACAAATCTTTACCCAAAGCAGCACAAAAAGGGAGCAGTCTTATTTGAAATAAGGCTGATTTTCAGCTACCCTTGAGAAGGTTCAGGCTTACAATCAGAGCCAAAACCAAGACCCATGTAAATGGCTTCTTACAAAGCTGTTGTGCAACTTGGGTTTTCCCTAGAAGACCTGTTTACTTGCTGCAGAGCAACTTTGCAGCTGGTCAGGCCCCCAGCACAAGTACATGGGTGTTTATAGAACACCAGCTACACGGGGTGGGTCCTCCCCAGGTGCAGAGCTTCCTGCTGCCCTTTGTTGAACTTCAGGAGGCTCCTGGCTGCCTATTCCTCAAGCCTATCCAGGTGCCTCTGAATGGCAACACAATCATCAGGTCTACAAACTTCCCAGCTTGTATCACCTATAAAATTCTTCACCTGGCCCTATTAATATGTTATTAATAAAGAGATTGTACAGTACTGGACCCAGTACTTCTCCAACAGGAATTGCACCTGAAGCATTTGAAGGATTTCGGTAAACCAGAATCAAAACTTTCAGCACAACAAACCAGCTGAAAACGAACTCCTGCAGCAAAAGCATGACCAGCACGGGAACTGCTCTGCAGAGCAGCAGGCAGCCACTGATACAGCCTCTCACCCTCTCCACTCAAAAAGTCTCTGCTCCTCTTACCATGAGATGCTCTGCAGCCCAAGCAGTCAGACTTCTCACGGGTATCTAATGTGAACTAACCGAGTTCTTCTGTTATGGAAAGGCTCACATAACCAGAATATCTTCCTTCACAAAGCATTTAATATAAATCAGTAGTGACCAGAGCTAGCGGCTACCCCAGATGAAAGCCAGCACAGGGAAGGACCACAACACCACGCACCTTGGAGGGATTGGCTTTCACCAACAGAGCTTTTGCCTTACTAGTCAGTCAGCCATCACCGTCCTGAACAGGCTAAGTTCAGTCTTAACCGATTCTGACGCGAAGATGCTGTGTTCATTTCTCCCATTTTAACTGCTATTGAACCTCGGAATCACAGCAAGAACACTCACTGCTTCTCACAGACAAGTGACACTACCCCTTACGACCCTGACCCACTAAAGCACAAGACGCTTGTTTCAGAGGGCAGTGATTTACAAACATGGAGTGGTAAGTGTACAGCACTTCCAGTGATCCCAGAAAAGGCCACAGTCCATTTGCTCAAAACTAGTATAACTGGGAATCATGAAAAACACATTTATTTGCCAGCAGGATAATCACCATGGCAACTGGCTTCCAGGAAAATAATATCCAACAGCTTCAGTACAAAGGCCACTATGGTATTTGCTAAGCACACCATCAGCTCACACAAATCCAAAATATACTGAAATTTGCCAAATTTATGCCTGAAGAAACTACAAGTAGGTATCTGTAAACTTCCTGTTATAACCTATCCCACCAGCTGAACCAATGGCAGCACCATTCGCCTCAACACTGCAGTGTCCTTTAACGTTCTTTGAGGCTTTTAGACACCCTGTAGGACAGCTTTAATGCAACATCCTCAGTCTCTGCTACAACCATGATAAATGGTGCTTACCAGCCTAAATCTAGAAAATGTACACACAGAGCTCTCTTTGCCCGAATCAGATGGCCTTTCCTTTCCATGCGTTCTAAGTCACAGCAGGCATACATACCTCAAAAGTGCTCAGGGTAGCTCGTCTTTGCATAGATATGCTCACAGTTGTAATCCAAATATCATCAACAGAGGTCTAACTTTAAAAAAATGTAGAAGTATAAATTCCACGGGAAACAGGAAAGTCAGGGGAGGGAAGAAGATATGATTTATCAGCTTCTACATTTGCAGACATCTGCAGTCAGCACTGTAAGTCATTTTCAGAGTAAATCCTGGTAACAAAGTTTCTTTGTAGAGGAGAAAGACCTGCCAAAATTAACAAGCACAATAAGAAACACCATTAATACCTGATAAACAATAAAACAGCACACATATTTAAAGTCCCCATCAAAGAAAAGAATTAACTCATTTGAAATACTAGGTTTCTGAGAGCTTTGACATATTTAAAATCAGAAGCAGCCTCTGAAGTTACCTCATATTCTGACTACTTTAACCTAATAAATTATCTCAAGGAGGGAAATCCTCTAAGCATTCAAATAATGTTTGATTATATCAGAGCAGGCAACACTACACCACATCACAGACAAACATTTCTCTGATTCAGACAAATCTTCCCAGCTTACCAAATGCCTTGATGTTCACTGGGTATTTTCACACAGGAGTGTTGGTGTGACCAGTGTCAGACTAAAGAATTAAGCTTCTGTCCAAAACGAGGACCAGCACAGAGTGTGCTGGAAGCTCCAATACAGCATGTACACAAGGTACATACTTGGGGGGTTCCTGCATGGCATAAACGTTCAGGGGCCTTGGCAAACTTCTGAACTTCACTGGTTTGGATTTAAGTTAAGAAAACATAAACTCTTTTGGGGGCAGAGACCTGTTCTGTGTTTGCATTTCACATGGTGTATCAGATCTAGCTTCCAAATCAATGTTTATTAGTGTTTTCTACCTTTGGTACATGAGTAGGATTCTTCTTTATAAATAGAAAGGGTCAACTAGATCTGTATCACCATAAAATGCTTCTGAAAGTATGAAGACATTACATTTTGCAAAAACCCATTTAACTCCACACAACTGCTTGTTTCCTTCTTTCCTTTTTCCTTAACGTGCTTGGCTGGAAGAACAATTTTGAGAATTTGGAGCTTAAATTCAAACCTAAAGAATCAGCTCATTGTGCTGTGAGAATATCCAACCCAGGCTCTCAGCTGCTTATGGGAGTTAAGAATTTTAAGTATTTAATCATAGCAGAATACTCAGTTCCTAGCAACGCATGTCTAGTCTGCCACCTTCACACACCATTTCATTCAGCCATCTTCACCCTTCCCAAAGATGTTGGTTCATGCTCTAGGAAACATTGTGCGGAGTCCACAGATTTGCTGAGGCTGGAAGGGACCTCTGGATGTCACCTGGGCCACCCAGGGCTCATTGCCTACAAACCACTTTAACAAGTCTCACTGCTGAGATACCGCCCTGTTCCGGGCCCCAGGGAGGTGACACAAGTTCCCCGTGAGCTCCAACCCTCACGGAGAGCGCACGACCTCTGTGCCGAGCAGCGTCCAGCGCCGCAGCAGCGTCCAGCGCCGCAGCAGCAGCCTTCACCAGGCCTTGGGGGACACGCAGAGGGAAAGCCACTCCCTGTTATTTCAGGCATGAGGAGACTCCAGGTCTGTCAAGAGGCAGCCAGTCGGCCAGCTCACCCGAGAAACACCTTGCACTTGGCAAATCCAGGCCCCAAAGCCCAGCTCTGACTGGCAGACAGCTACAGAACCACCTGAGGAGAATGCGCCACACAGGTAAATGCGCTGGGGAAGCCACCAGAGAGGAAAGACTCCTCCCCCAGATCTCTACGCAAAAATTCCTAGAAACCAAGCCCAAGATATTATCACATCAAGTGTTTTTGAATGGTTCCAAACCAGCTCTCTGTAAGACCAAGGAGACGCTAACACGAGGTTTGCCTGACTCCGGTGCCGCCAGTCGCCGGCTCACAGCCAGGCACAGGCCATTCACCCAAGCAGTGGAGGAGCTGCCTTGCCAGGTACAACCCATTTCCTACAGAATGCACCTCTCTAAACACACAGAAACAAAACCTGTAGACTTCCAGTGATTTCTATTCTGTATCTGAATTAGATATAGGTTTTAATTATAGAAACTTTAGCTATGATTAAATAAGATGCAAGACAGCCTAAACCATGACACAGAACTGCGTAGAAAACCAAACTCAGCAACTTTCATGTGGTAAATGGAGGGGGAAACCGCAAACTTTATAGAACCTGAAGTTCCAATTTCTTTCGAAAGCAAATTTCACACAAAGCAGATTTTTCCCCATCTTCAGTTTGCTTCCATATTTTGGATGGCTTCCAGACGAGCTGGTTGGGTTTATCAGGCAGCTGAACTGGACACAGAGGACATAAAGCTCAAAAAAACTTGTTCATTTGGTGCCGGAACCCTGTATGGCTGCAGAGCTGCTGAGCAGCGCAAGTGCTGCAAGCTGGGGAGCACCATTGTCCCACTGGCACTGGCTCAGGTCAAGGCATCCCTGCTTCAGTGACCACACCGGCAGCCTAAGGGCTTCCATCTTGCAGAAACACCTGGTTTCAAGGTTTGTGGATGACGGACACTGTTACTGATGCAGCGGTAGTTACATTACCCCCCTGTTCCTCCCCTAAGCTTCCGCTCAGATCTCCGTACCTTCAGTTCAGACCTTTGCACCTCCTACCCACCAGGAAACCGCAGTAAGTTTCCTTATTGATCGAGTTTTGTAGTGAAAGCGATGCCTCCACACACACCATACAAGTTTTGCTGGCCACAGTTTGTCACTAATGCACACCAGGTACTTCTGTACCGCCAGTGACAGCCGCTGCACACAAGTCACACACAATGTCAGCTCCGAGTCTCGTGAATTTTGGCACTTGTAAAGCTCCGAAGCTGCTGCTTTACACTTTAAGGTCTTTACTTTGAAGGCCTCTGAGTGACAACCTGCTTTTAAGCCACCAAATCTGAGCTCATCATGAAATAATTTGTGTCTTAACGATTTCATCAAAGACAGCCAAGGCGGGCAGGAATCAGTGAAGTGAACACACGCCTCAGCCACGGCTAGACCAACGCGGGGGCCGCGGCGGTGCCTCCCGAGCCGCCAGCACCGGCCTCCCGTGCGTGGGGCGGCCCCCGGGAGGGGC
>VYZT01024283.1:35253-72113 GCA_013400735.1 Pomatostomus ruficeps | reverse complement strand
GGTGCCGGGCGCGCGCGTGGCGTCATCGGGGGCGGGGCCTGGGGGGACACGCCCCCTCACACTGCGCCTGCGCGCGGAGGCCCCGCCCGAGCAGCTCCGCGGTCACGTGCGGTCTGGGCGGGGCCGCTCCCGCTCTCGTTCCCGCTCCCGCTCCCGCTCCCGTTCCCGTTCCCGTTCCCGTTCCTGTTCCTGTTCCTGTTCCTGTTCCTGTTCCTGTTCCTGTTCCTCTCTCCGGGCCCGGCCTCGCTTCCCGCTCCCGTTCCTCTCTCCGGGCCCGTTCCCGTTCCCGCTCCCGTTCCACTCTCCGGGCCCGGCCCCGCTTCGCGCTCCCGCCCCGCCGGGTCTCTGCCCGGTCCGGCCCCGTCCCACCCGCAGGGGGCTCTCGGGGCGGCTCTCGGTCCCTGTGCGGCGGTGGCGGGCGGCTCCTCGCAGCTCCAGACTCCCCTGTTCCGTCTCCCGCAGCCGCTTCCCGCCGGGCCCGGCCCCGCGGGCGCAGCCACAGGCGAACTCCCTTGTGTGGCTGCTCGCCTTGAGACCCCGACAGCCCCGCACAGGTGTGTGTCCCCGGCACAGGTGTCATCCCCGCACAGGTGTCACCCCCGCACAGGTGTGTGTCCCCCCGCACAGGTGTGTGTCCCCGGCACAGGTGTCACCCCCGCACAGGTGTGTGTCCCCGGCACAGGTGTCACCCCCGCACAGGTGTGTCACGGCCCCCTCAGCCCTGACAAAAGGGCTCTCCGTGGTGGCAGCAGCCCCTGAGGGGCTTTATGTAACAAGATGCTCTGGGAAGGATTCAATGATTTGGCACCAGGTTACAAACTTGGTTTTGCCTTCTAGTTTGCCAGATGGAATTCGCATTGGAGTTGTGGTGACCACACGGAAACTTCTGGAGCAGTGAGGCTGTGCTGTGCGTGTTTCAGAAGAGCTCCCGGATCAGCTGTCGCTGGCCTGCACCCCGGTTTCCATGGAGCAGTGTCAGGTGTGCGCTCTGCGGAGACAGCACTCACCTCCACCTCAGAGGCAGCGGGGACCGTCCCTCTCTCAGCACTGTCGTCTGGGGTGACTCACTTGGTATTTTTAGAAGGCTGCACCCTCTCTGGAAGACGATTCGATGAGAAATTTGCCTTGATTTGTATTTGTCTGATGCAATTAACACATTTGACGGCAAAAAGGTTGGAATTTACACAACTTGACTTTTATTTTATATCAGTGCTAATTATTTCTTCTATTTTTTTACATAAAGCTCAAGAACTAACACCAGCCAATGCCTTTCCCACTCAAACCCCTCACTCACCAACCCCAGCTCTCTGCTCTCTTCCGCCCAGCCCTGCCCAAGGTTTCACTCCAGCAGACCTGGCTGCCACACGTCCCTGGCGTGCTGGGTTCCAGCACTGCCCCGGCAGGCACAGCACAGGCGTGCGGGAGGACACGGATCCTGGCAGGCCCAGAACACCTAAAGGACGTGGTGGATCTTTGCCTGGCGAAGTGAATCCGCGCCACACCCAGCTCCGCCGCACAGGGACCGTGATGGATGTACTGCCTGCGCAGGACCTCTTCCTCTGGACCGCCTTCCTGCTCCAATGCTTCGGCAGTCAAATATCCTCATGTCTTTCCTTAAACATCTGGTCATTTAAGGCCTGGCTGAGCATTCCATGATTCCCAGTCTCTAGGAAATGAGGACAATTTAAATCTGATGGGAACTTTGTTACTCCCGTGACCTCCTAAACCAATACCTTGCAGAACTAGTAAGTGATCTTACAAAATTTCTTTTCAAACCATTTTTAACTTCCCTCCTTTCCAAAGCTGAGTAACCAAGCACGGGGATCTTGGGTCAGCACATAGGAACTGAATGTGGAACAGACCGAAAGCAGTGAGGGAACCCACCCAGCCCAAACTCCCTAGCTGTCTGCTGAGCATAAACAAACAACACACAGAGTGACTTCTACTTTCAGATTTATTAATTCAATTTTTTTCTTGTTTATTAATAAAAAAAGTCAAGTAATTAACAGATTGTTAGTGTTAGATCTCCAGTTGACATTAAATTTGGCTTTACACATGTTAACTACAACATGATTTAGAATATCAGATTCAAAAGTTCACAGGAAATCTGTGGTTCCAAACAACACACAGAAATGATGAGCCAGGTAGCCAAGAAAGTAATTACAGTACAATTACCTCTCTCTGCAGGTACTAGTGGTGATATTTTGGCTCAATTACATACTTTCTAATAGGACATCCTGCAATATATTTGTGTAAGTCATTTCCAAAAGTATTTTATATTCACTCATTCACGGAGGGGAGCGCTGTCGGCGCCTCACAGCACCGGGGCTCCCTGGGTGCCACTTCAGCGGCCCGCGCACCCCAGAGCTGCCGATGGGCGCCCGCAGCTCGCACTGCGTAACCCCGAGAGGAGCCCACAGCCCGAGCCGAGCGCAGACGTGTCACACACGGGGGACACGGGGCAGCGCGGCCACGGGGGACACGGGGGACACCCGGGCGGGACACGGGGCAGGGCGGGACACGGGGCAGGGGCGGACACAGGGCACGGGGGACACCCGGGCGGGACACGCGGGGGCAGCTCCGTCCGGCAGGGGGCAGCAGCGCCCCAGCCACGTGAGCGCCACCGGGACTGAGGGGGCCTGGGAGTGACCGGGCTGGGACTGGGAGTGACCGGGCCGGGAGTGACCGGACTGGGACTGGGAGTGACCGGGCCGGGAGTGACCGCGCCGGGAGTGACCGGACTGGGACTGGGAGTGACCGGGCCGGGACTGGGAGTGACCGGGCCGGGACTGGGAGTGACCGGACCGGGAGTGACCGGACTTGGAGTGACCGGGCCGGGAGTGACCGGGCTGGGACTGGGAGTGACCGGGCCGGGAGTGACCGGGCTGGGATTGAGGGGGCCGGGAGTGACCGGGCTGGGACTGGGATTGAGCCGAGACTGGGATCCTATGTGAGCTGGATCTGCAGGTGGAATAAATCACAGCATGTGTCTCACACTGGGTAGCCAAGCGGTGCCCATCTGTCACGGAAAGGAGTGGGCAGGCACTGCTCCTGCTGCGGTTCTGGGAGTTCACACTGCCCCTCTAATGCAGTACTCAGCTACATCGTGACCAGTGACAATTAACGCAATATTAACACACCACTCATCAGCGTGAGCCCCTGTAAAAGTACTCAACAGCACTACACTCAGAGTGACTCTGTTCCTCCTTGCAGGGACAAGAGCTTCACCGCCTGTTTGCACGCTCCTGTCAGCAGCTGCTCCTGCCATCTCCGTGTCTGTCCTGCCTCACACTTCATGTCCACGCAGAGGTTATACAAGGAGCTAAGCTTGTAATACTGAATCACAGACAAAGCGGCGGGGGGGGGCATGTACTAAAAGGGGGGTTTTATTCAAACCAATTTAGTGCTAAGACAGATTTGGGAAACATAGATTCAGGTCAGTTAGAAATCAGTAATCAAACCTGACTATTATAAACTCACAAATACATTTCTGCATAATTTTTTCCTTACAAAGTTCTTTGCAAACTGCAGTTGAAATACCTAAGAACTTTTTTATCCACTAAAATGCTGCAATACAGCTGAAATGTGGAAACTGCAGGCCTTTGAGTTAGTCAGGCCACATGAGCTGCTTCAGGGAACAGACTGTGAAGAACAGACTTGTACTGAGCATGTTCTCTCCTTTTACGACAGACTGCTGGGGGTAGGCTCAGCTTTGGACGTACTGTGTGAGCTGAATATTCACAGTCTGCCTAGAAGCACAAATCAGGCTGGGAAAAAAAGAAATGCAAGAATGCAGGAAGTCCCTGTTTTCCACTTCTTCCCTGTCTTCCATTTTCACTGTGTATATGAGCGAGAACAAGGGAGTAAGACTGGCTGAAGAACTGCATTATGCACTGTGTGCCCTGAAGTGCAGAGCATCGGGGAACCGAGGGACAGCCTGAGGTGAACAACTGATGCTGGACTTTATGATGAATTCAGGTCACTGACTTCAGATCTGGATGGCATCATCTGAATTTGGGACATTTAAATCCAGGAGTAAAATTACATTCTACAGACTTTAAAATATGTCCTTCCGACTTCGAACCTTGGTCAGTTTACAGCATCAAGGGATGCACCACGTTTTAGAGCCCTTAACTGTTTTCTATTCAGACTGCTGCAAAAAGGCTATGCCATATTATGTAGTTCAATCCCAGTGTATTAACGTAAAAGTACCTCTGACATGCTCCATCAATCAGTGTGGAATTAAGCTTGGAGTAAAACCACATCATAAGAACAGAGTGTGGGAATGTGTTAGGCCAAGCTCAGTTCTTGACTTGCAGGTAAGTAATGTACTAGAAATTCACTTGCAATTATTTTAAAGCACACCTTAACATTTTTGCTCTGTGTTCATTAGAGGTACTTTACAAGCCTGGAAAGAATGTTCACTTATAATACAGCTAAGAGAAGCTGACATCCTTCCCTCAGAACAAAACCTTACTGTGGCCTATTTCTTGAGGTTTCCCAGCTATGATCTGAGAACGTACCTTTGCTTTCAGGTGAGGAGGACTGAGAGCACGGGGCAAGATGCACGTAGTGAAAACAGAAGTAGTGCGCTGGCCATGAAACTACTCCCTTGAGCATGGGACTAGACTGCAGGTAGCATTGGCAAAAAACAGGATTATGTTTGAAAAGGGCAAGGATGCTTTTTTCATTTAGGCAAGAGTCTGGAGACCACAGCAGTAATCTGACTAGAAAGTGCTGAATGATGGTAGTGAGCTACCATGATATGGTTCTGCATTTGAAAAAACTATTTATTTTGTTGCAGTTTACAACTACTAAAAAAATATCTAGCGAGACAATTAGTGAGAGCAATCAGAATCCAACCCTGCCCTTACTCATCAGCCTGTACTTGTAGTCATGAACGCTCACAGCAGACAGAAGAACGTTTTAATCAGGGATACATCATCTCACCAGCTTTCTTCAAGCCCTTCCACTTCCACAAATAAAAAGAGAAGTAAATATGCCTTGAGCTTCATGATGCTGCAGCTTTGCTGAGCAAACATCTCATTTTCTGTAATGAAGTGAGTATATACCTACTTGGAGTACAAAATTAAAACAATCATTTACCCAAGTGCTATGTAATGCAGACATACTTGAAGATGGTTTAAGAAATCAAAGTGGAAAGTACACAAAGAAATAGTGCACACAGAACATGAATTATTTGTATAACCCAAACCATACACACATTTGGTTTATTGCTTTGTTTTACAAAAACCACAAAAATTTGTCATGCTGCATACAAGAAGCTTTTCCTCTCACTGTCTTAGTCAGATGTTAAAAATGTAACATAAAAGATTTTTCTGGTCTCATAAACATGACTTTCCAACAAAGAAGTTTGTTCTACATGAGGTACTACCGGATCAATAGGTAAAAGGCTGGAAGGAAATGTAACCTACCAAAGAATAGACACATTTTTCTGGAACAATGTGTTGTCATTAGGTATAATTGGGCAAGTGGTGGTGTGATCTCCAAAGCCTCAGTTGATCATGTTCCCTTGAGTGCATTATCCAATTAGGGGAGAAGCGTATTAACTACACCTTGTTTTATTGTACTGCTGAAGTGGAGAGCAGGTGTGAGAAAACAAACAAGTTTGTAATCTTTGCTTGCTTTGCAAATCAGTTCTTAATCACTCTGGCTCTTATTTCCATACAAGATCTAACTTTTTGATAATTATGAGAGCAACTTGGCAGCTCCCCTTTTGTGGCTCAGGTAAGTAGCAGGTCCAAGAGGCTTTAAATTCCTAATACTAATACAGATGGTTTATTCAGGTCTTTCTAAATAGGCAGATAACACCACCCCTGCCCTTGACAAAATAAGCAAAGATCAACAACAGAATTTGTTGCCATCCTAGAATGACTTGCACCGAGAGGCAGGTTGAAAGCAGAATATCGTTTCTTTTCATCACACCACGCTAAAGAGTGCCGGACCGCCACTGAGAGGGGCAAATTTCAGCTAGAGATGTGAAACAAGACAGCACAGTTCCAGCTGAACTACGTAACGGACGCACAGACGGAGGTATCCGTAACTTAGCATTCATCTAGCAGTGATTTTAAATTCCTCCTTACAGGCTGTATGGATCAATGCTATGTGCCTTCAAGGAAAGAAAACTGCTACATGCCTTCTTCCAGCCCACGCAACTACTTTGCTCAGTACCGAGCCCCAAGCAGAACTGAAAGTGCTTCCAGTGGAGTTACTCTTTTTCAATAAAAGCACAAGTTGTTGTAAAAGGTCAATCAGATTACTCTGGTGTTGTCTTACAGATAATTTGTTATTCAAATAATGGTAATGTGTTTATGTGTACAGCTAGTGATCAAAGGCACTACCTACTTCTCAGGCAATCCATGGCATTTTCATAATTTGCCCATACAATAAGACCTAAGATGCACTTACTCAACATGAACAGTAGAAGCTCAGAAATAATCACAGATTATTGCTGAGATCATCCAGAAAGTATTTTTAAAACAGTCTGTCAGTTTCTTTGACAGAAGAATTCCTCTAATCTTGATAAGCTATTTCGGATGTCAAAATATTGGGTCATATTTTTGAACAAAAGCTATAAAATATAATTTTATGAAAATTTTAATTTTGCATCTTCCATGATGGTCTCTGAATCAGTCATGGAAATGCAGGTTGAAAGCAACTCCTAAGAGGGTTTTTTTACTTTTTCTAGTTGCTTTACTTTTTTTACAGTTTCTGGATCTGTAAGCATTTTCTAGGTTACCTATAGATCATCACAGAGGAAATTTAACAAAAGGATTGCTTTTATTAATGTCCTTTTGTCATCCTTTTGAAGTAATTCCAAGCCCTGCATTCTCTTGTACTAAAGCTGAAAATCACTGATGCATTACAACTATCTCTACATTCAAGGAAGACCATCACCAGCCATTCCAGGAGTGCATTCTAGAATTCCATCACACCATTTAGGTGTCAACATAGGACATTTCAAATCTGATAGCAGCTTCAACAAGGTAAGAAAGAAATCTGAAGGAGAAAACTGTTTATTAAAGGCAGCAGCAGTTTATAGAAAGAATCCTGTGAACTTGCTGATATTTAACATCTATATGATATACAATTGTGTTCTTGTCACAATTGACCACACCGAAGCTTCACCAGAGTCCAATTAAACACAAGCTTTCTATTTATCATTTTCTTGACTTAAGTTTGCATGCCAGGCCCACTGGGCTTGGTGGATTCTACTTACTCCCTAGGAAAAACCCCAACTATAATAACAATTTTTACTTCTCTTGTCATGATTTGTGACTTTTAAAGTATGTCACAAGCATCAAAACTCACTGTATTGTATCACTACAGCTTATTTGTGGACAGGGAACAAAAAGCTAGGATATTTAAGGGTCTTCCTAATTCCAGTTACCATCTACAAGGAGTCTGACACTGATTTTAACTACAGTTGGATTTCTGCCTCAATGAGCCACTGATAGTCACAGAGCAATTCAATGCAAGAGACAGAAATAAAATCATCTCAGTCCTCAGACTCCATTTCTAACCAAATAACCATGTGGCCTCCCAGCTTGGTGCTTATAAAAATACAACACACATGCTGTAGTTTGCATCTGCAAACCATTCTCCAGCTACTTTTAAATGTACCTTTATTCATGTGCAGGCTCAGCTGAAAACACCCAGGGTGAAGAGAATGACACAAAACCTCAGAGGTATATAGACTTTGTACCTCTCATTCTTCTCAGCAGAAGCAGGTGTTAAATGACTCAAGGAACTTTTACTCCAGTGCTACATGTTCATTCACCCAGCTTCCCTTGGGATGCCCCGACTGTCCCAGCTGGACTGATGTGAAGAGGAATCCACAAGAAAATCACAGAAGCTTTTTCTAAAAATCAATACTATTCCTGGTTTCAGCAGATACCTCACTGACCATATACGTGCCTTTATTGTCCCATGAAGAACAATGTCTAGTATTTGTCCGATAATTATAATCCCTGCCCCCAAAAAGGCAGCTGAGTTCCTACTGATTCTCACTTTATGCTGTTTGCTTGTAAACAAACCCATTAAGCACCAGCGGGAGAGTCTATTGTTATTATAATGACTATGCAAGTTATAAAGGTGCAGATTACATAAAGGTCACTGTTGTTATGTAGCTCATAGTGCAATATGAAAATTGTCTTACTTGAACAACTGTGTGTGGAGACCTTGTTCCTCTCCTTCCAAGTCTCTCAGTTGCACATCAACCTTCATCTGAACGACTGCGCGCGATGGGCAGGGGAGCAGTTCTGTACTGAGTACTCTGTGAACTTCTCTCATATTAACCAGGTATTCGCTCCACCCACCGCAGAAAGGACTTCCCAACCTCCTGTGCTCCGCACATGGCACACATGGCAGCCTATCACACCTCTGGTGGCTTCTGTGGTGAGTCAAGTACAGGCAGTAGCACTCCCCAGTTGACTTCTGGCCACACTTCTGCTGCCACTAGTCCATGCCTTTGCTACAGTGAAGATTTGCATTCTAAGTAAGAACTTGCAGTTCCACTGGTGTCAGTAATGGGTGCAAGTGTCAGGAATAAAAAGCAACTATTCTTGCAACCAACACTTTCAAATGCTTGGCGCCAAACACTGAATCTCTTAGCAACTCCTCTACCTCACAAATTTCCACCTCTTCACACGCAGTGCTGGCTTCTCTGTGGTAATTAGTATGTGTCAGCAGTGAGTGTAAGGGGCAGGCACAGAGCAGGTGCATTGGCATGCCACTTCTTTAATTGCTATGGAAGTAGTCATCTTCTACCTACAACCACCCAACTGACGCTGCAAGTCACCCGACAGTGTGAATCAGACTTGCTTCTGAAAAGTAAGCTGTATGTTTTCTATCATCCCAAATCAAATTTCTCCAAATCTATTCTTGCTACATGATGAAACTTGCTGCAGTTCAAAAACAGTATTTTGGCAAGGTGAACTGAGCTGTAAATTTTCTTCATCCAATGACTAATTCTCTGTTGGAAGTGAACAAGAATTTCTTGAGTCCTGTCATTAGCAGCTGTGAAAAAACAACAGGCTGGGCAGCTGGAGGTTTTTTGGTGCTTGGAGGCATAGAGTCTTGCCTGTTTCATTAAGTGATGTTATTTAGTTTGAAAGATTCTGGACTGTGCCTGAAACAAGAAGCAGGGCACAGTGATATTCTTTCTGAAGATGGCAAATTTCTTCCCAAATCACAGGGTTCTTTTGACTAGAAAACTATAGAAATGACCCTGCATAAACATTGTGGAGATAATTACAAAATAAAGAACCACTACAATGAATCTATTGAGATCTTTAATTCCAAACTGCCACCATCGCAGAAGGAACAAATTGTGAGTTAGTCTGACTCTTAAGTATACAATTAAGCCTGTCAAGTTTTGGCTCCATAATATGCTGTTTAATATTGAAAAATCTGTCAGTAAACCAATATGTGGCATTAATGTCATAATGCTTTGGTTTTGCTTCCTCATGGAACAATAAAACTATTTAGACAAGACAAGCAACATGTTATTTATACACCTTTTGGCAACCGTTTTAATGCTTTGTGGGATACTGCCCTTTTCTTCTAATATAATAGTTCCCTTTTTGGAGTGAAATTGATGAGGGGAGCTGTGTATGTGTTCCATGTGGAATTTACTCAGTAATTCTATTAAGGGCTTCCTCACAAAGAAATAAATGTTCTCAATCTCCTTCAATACTCATCCTACTCATTATTTAAAACAGAAGGCCTAATCTCTCCCTATACTAAGTTCCCTCAAAGGGTTTTCTATTCGTTTCAATGAATTAAAAAATTAAGCTTCAACACTTTTATGTTTGCAAAACTACGAAACTCTGGGGCTTACAGTCAGGGCAGAAGGTTTTGCCATTTCTGGAATTTTTGAGAAGGAGGGTGTCAACTGAAGGTTACACAGCCTTCAGATGGGATCCTTAACACGTCCTTACTATGTTCAGGTCATGCTTCAAGTGCCATTCAGCATCAGCCAGCAGAGCTTCCAATAATTTCAGTGGATTCTCCAGGCCAGTTCCTTCACCTGGCTCTAACTAAAGTTTGCCCTTAAAAGGCTTCAGAGCTCACATCACAAGCATTTACCACTACAGATATTTGCACTTGGCAACAAGAGAAGCATCATGGTGGGGGCTCAGTGCTGGAGGAAGCAGAACATGGTAGACGAGTTACCTTAATTCCCTTCCTAGATTTTATATTCGCAGCTAATGAAAAGGAATGGGAAAACGGTCTTTATTATTCCTCAAGGGTTTTGGTTTTGTGACGACTTGCAGCAAAACCAGCTAGGCTGTGCTATGCTGTGCTGCTGCCCACAGAGAAGCCCCCCTGGCTGGGTATGTCTGCACGAAGGGATCGCTTTTGCCAGCACTGGCAGTGACCACAGTAGGCTGCATTTCAAAAACCTCCTTCACGTGTCAGTACATCCACTCAGTCCTGTCTAGGTCCGTTTACTTAGCAAATGAATTTTGGGGACTAGTAGACAGAAGTTGCTTGGCACCCTGCCTCCAGTAATGATTAATATTTAATAAAAGGTTTTAGATTAGGTATAATATCTTTTATTTTAGTGTAATCTATTGCCATGAAAACCTGACGGTTTTGGGGGATCACAACTCCTTTTTTAGCCCTAAGAGGAGAGACAACCTTTCAGATACGAATGCATTTCCTCAGGTCTAAGAACGGTTTGTACTCCTGAAAGCTTGCCTCCTTTGTAAAACTATACTATGGGTCTAGTAATAAACTATCTAAAGATCATTGTGGCTGTACACACTCTGGCACTCTGATGTCATTAAGGTCAAAATGAAGACAAGCTGGAATTATACCTCTCGCAAAAGTGCAATACATCCTCCTGCAGGGCAAACTATTTACCTGTTCATATATAGGAAGGATCATGTTAGGAAGATCACATGGAAAGAGAGAGTTGTCCACCTATTACTGATATCTATCTCCCTAATTTTCTGCCTGAGTAGTTGAACCAAGAAACAAACTGGGAGGAGTGATTTAAACAAATTGTGCTTTTACATTTTCCAGAGAAAACAAGAGAGCTGATTTGACTCTCATTTCTGTTGGCAAACAAGTCATTCCTAATTCACAGCACTGTGAACAAGAGGAAGCCCAAACAGAACAGCTTAGAGTTGCAGTCATTGCAAGAAATACAATTCAGGAAATATCCAAGAGGATGAAGTTATTTAAAGAGATGAGAAGATTGAAACTACAGTTGTAGTGACAGTGTACACTTAATAAAAATTAATGGGATGCCTTAAGTAACCAGTGGAGATATTTCTCTCCATCTTGCACACAGAAGTAACGTCATGTAGGCAACCTTTTAAATGAGAAAAATGTGTGTCTTCTGAGGTACTATCAAAACACAAGCCCGTTTTCAATAACGGAATGCTAAGTGAATAGATTCTGGTCTCGCTTCCCGATTCTAAAACTACAGATCTGTGACAAAGGGCAAACCACTTGAAAATTCAGCATCTCCTAGTGAAACTGGTAACAAATGCAATGACCCATTAATTCAAAACAAGAATATTTTTTATTCCTATAGGTCAAGAAAAGCAGTTCCCATAACAACTTCTGTATTTCAGGATTCCTAGAGGGATGGCCATACTAAAAATAAGCTGCTATGTTCTTCAGTTACTTATCTTCAACAGTGACAAGAGCAAGGCAGTCAAAGTAAGATGAAAAAATGCAAAAATCTGCCAAGGAGAACTCTCTGCTTGACTCCAGGATGTCATAGCTGACTAACTGCACAAAACATGAGTGTCTACATTCTTTAAAGCAGAGATCAGACTTGGGTTAGCAGATTTTCTCATTATTTACCTCTGAGATCTTTTTAGGGACCAGCTGTGTGCCCAGTGACAGCCCGAGTGCTAGGGCCCATTGTTACGGACACTAACACTGAGCTGGGCAAGTGCTCAGCACAAGTGGAGGCACCAGGCTCCTGGTGACATGTGGTGAATGACTGCAGTCAGCAATACAAGCAACATGTGAGTTGGAGAGGGGAGGAACACAGACCTTAATCCTCACAGATCACGTGCAAGGGTCTGACTCTGGTCTTGGAGTTGTCTGCTTTCCAGTTTCTTCATTTAGAAGCCCTTTGAGAAGCTGGGGTGCCCTTGAGAATATTTAAAAGAAAAAGAAGTAACTTCCTCAACGGAGCTGGTACAAAAGATCAAGGGACTTGATGCACCTGTGATAAAATACAGCAGCTGGACAAAGGGGTTGAGACTCATAGTGGTGCTGAAATGCTGTATGAAATGAAATTTAGGTGTGAAATGCGGTAGTTCAACATCTCTCTGCAATTCTAGAACCTACCACAGACTTATATGAGGACTGAGAGCCAAACCCTGGGCTGACACAAGCTCTGGGCAAGTCTGGGGGGTCAATGCATTTGTGACAAGACAAAAAAGTATAGCTTGGAAGACCCAGTAGTCTGAGAAAACAAACTCTCCCTCCTACTCGTGAATTCATCTCAGCATCATGAGTAATTGTGCAGTGAGGGGGAGGAAAGAACATTTACATTATAAAATAAATCTCCAGAAATCATTTAAACAGAAAAATCACCTGCAGGGAAAATGAAACTGAAAAAAAAACATGGCTGAAAAAAAGCAAAACAGAACTCTAAATGGGAGGATATAATATTAAAGAGACATTTTCCAGCTGTGAAATAGAAAAAGGACATTTTTAATGAAAAAAACCCCAACTCTTTGAGGTGCTTAATGTTAACTTTCTTCCTTTAAACAAAGCATTAAAACTCTATTATATGAGTCCAAAATCAGATAAAAATAAGTCTGAGCAATGAGGTAAAGCTGGCCAGGCTGGAAGTCCTGGGCATTGCACTGTGAATATCATTTTGCACCCTCCTTTTCTTCATGCTGAGTTACATAAAATTCAACACAATCTCTTTAGAGACTGGGAAAATAACAATTTCTGAGAGTTGAGCATGGATATATATGGAGGCCAGCAGATAACCCTGTGAATCTTAAAATGCATTCAAAATGCAGCTGTCTGAGAGCAGTAAAAAAAAACCAACAAAACCCCACACATCATATGCCCTAAATTACCTCAGAGCTATTTGCATGAAGGGTCCAGAGGCAGTAAGGTATAAGTACGGAGAGACGAGCCCTGCAGAGCGCACAGCAACGCTTCTGCCGCACTCTGTGCCTGTGGCAGCAAAACAGCAACTTTGAAGCTCAGATGTGCAAACAGCTTTAAAGGACTTGGCAGATGCATCAAGCAAAAATCTGAAACTACAAATCAGGTAATTTATCAAATAATTTCCTTTTTATCAGATTCTACCTTTCTGTCTAAAGATTGCTCTGAGTCAAATAGCCTATATGATGTTCTTAGGGCTGTTACTCAAGGATTTCATCAGAATCGATAAAAACCTGCCAATAAGAAAGGTAATAAACTCATTCTCTATTTAAAAATTTTGTAGGACTTCATAAAATTGTGCATTTCTTTTATGTTCTGAAGATATAATCAAGCTAAATGACTGCTATAGTAGTATTAAAGATATACTCCATTCTACTGAAGGAACTCTGCTTACTGTAAAAAAAATCCCTAAGTGTGTTATGAATTCAGTGCTAGCTAGAAGAAACAGAGAACACTTGTCATGTGGGCAAGAGGTAATAGAGGATACAATTAGTGTTATGTCTCTGAAAAAAATACGAGGTACTTCGCTCTTTTCTTTCCATGCAAGAAATCTCCCTGCCCCACAGAGCACAGCTGTCTTCTTATCCTGACAAATACCCAGGTGCATGGCTACTTTAAATGTATAGAAAAAGACAGTAAAACACTCATGAATTATTAAAGTTTGGCTTTACGAAAGGTGGAATGGAAGTGCTGCTAATCCCAGTATCATTTAAAAATGAACCCTTAGCAAAGGGAATTGCCTGGTGGAGATAGCAAGTATAGCTACAGACTTCAAGGGGCAAATTATGTTTGCCTCTTGGCAGAAGGCAGAGTAAAATCACTGTTTTTCAGAATCACCTCTGCCTCAGGAAGTTCGTATCATATTTATTCTGCCAAAAAAATGAATAATTGCCTGGTTTTAATTATGAAGAATTTAGATTCTTTGGAGGATAAAAAACAAACGGAGAGGTTAGTAAGAGAAATGAGGAAAGACCCTAAGAGACTTCAATCCCTGCAGCAGTGCCATATTTGTTTTTCAGTGTCTGGAAACACTAGTGTTATTGCTAGGTTTGCATCCTTCTCCTCTGTTGTTCTCTGTCCAGTGGAAGTTGCAGGAACCCCTCTCCCACAATGCCATCTATCCAGCTGCCACTGCTACTCCTCTGCTTGACCTTGTGTGGTATTTGCTTCAACGGGGGACATCTCCTTCCAGAGGAGAGTGAGAACACAGGAAGAAGTCCCCTGGATGACATCCTTCAGAGATCTGAAAGCCTCATTCTTCAGTCTGTCCTCAAGAAAGCAGAAAAGGAAGAAGAGATTAATAAAGGTATATATCCCACTGGGGACACCCATTTGGTGATGGCATAGCACTTGGCTGAGATCACTAGATCCAAGGTATGATTTCCAGGTTCTAATGTTCATACTTAGCACTGGAGCTAAGGGGAGGGGAAGGATAAGAGGGCTGCTGCAATACACTGAAAGACAGTTCTTCAAAGATGCTTTCTTCTCTAAGATCTCTTTGCTCAGGAAAAGCTGTATTATCACTAAGCAGCTGCTGCATAATAAAAAGGTAGAAGCCTGTCACAGAAAACCTGCTTGTCCAGCAGGTATTTCCCTAGGGAAGCTCTAAGAGGACCCATGAAGGACATTCCACAGTTGCGGACCCTGTTTCTAATGTAAATTTGAGGTGGGGATGCTGCCATTCACCTACAACCTCAATCCTTTGGTTTCTACTCCCCAACAGAGGCAGGCTTCTTCCATGGCTGGGAATGCTAGAGGCTGCTCCAGTGCCTGCACCTCCCACCTTGTGGGTGCTCTGCTACCACTGCTCACAGCAGTGGAAGATGAAACTCAGGGATTGCAAGAAACAGCACACAGGTGCCTGCCAGCAAAAAAGAGCACAGGGCCCTTCCAGAGTGGAAGATGAGCTGGCCCCAAGTGCCCACTGAAAAAGCCATCCTCCCTTGTCACATCAATGTTGAGAATTGGTTGTGTTGATTCAAGACCTGAAATATTAGAAAGAGCTTAAGAATGAGTAAGAGATACAAATAGTGTTATGACTGGTAGCTGGAAATACTGAGTTGGCTTTCAAAGAACAACAGATTATGATCCTGCTCCACAAATTCCTATTACAACTTCCTTAGTGAAGATTATGGGGTCTCATTAACGTTATTCTTTTCCTTGGACAGAAGCAAATGCCCCTCTGCTACAATGGCTTTCCAAAAGGCAACACCCTGGGAAAAAGTACCTAAGTAACCTGGAGAAGAGACAGCATCCTGGAAAAAGAGATGTTGAGAAAGACACATCTTATGGAGACATTCAGAAGAGGCAGCATCCAGGAAAAAGAGAGATAGAAGATGGCCTTGATGTCTATCTTGAGCTGAAAAGGCAACAGCCTCCTGGCAAAAAGTCACTGTTGGAACAGTTTGCTAACAGCCCGTGGGCACAGCTAGCCTACATGAACGAGTTAGCCAAGAGAGAACACCCAGGCAGAAGAGATCCAATGAACAAGCACGAGCATGCTAGCAAAAGAGGCTGGAATTATGTGGTAGACCCATACGGTGAGAAACGCCAGCATCCTGGAAAAAGGCACTGGAATTCTGATATCTCAAATGACACAGGCCCCTGCAACTCTCAGGAGTCATTCACCTGTCACAAAGGCAGCTTGTTGCTTGATTTAGTAGAATATGTTAGCAGAGACAGGGTAGAAGAAAAGCGCCAGCACCCAGGAAAGAGATCAGCATGGGAGAGTGAAACAGAGGAATGAGAAAATAATTGTGTAGCATTTGCATTTGGTGGAGTAAACTGCCATTCTGTTCACTCCCTTTTGGCTTCCTGTTGCTGACCTCTGCACCTACCCTTCAGTGTGTTGATGTTCCCATCCAAGCTACCGGCTTTGTCACACACTTAAAGCAAAGGACTAAAGGACCCCTCTGAATGGAACAGGCAAGGACTGAGAATCTTCAACTCCCCCGCTTTAGGAAGAGGGAATATTCCTATTTCCTTAGGAGTCATACCCCAGAATAGTCCAACTATGTGTTCTTAAATGACTAAAACAGGTTCTTAAATTCCTGTTCTGATGCTACTGAAGTAGAATAATTACATGGTTTCTTCTCACATTAGTGAAATCAGTAAATAAATAGTGAGGGAGAAAAAAGAACATATGCCAATTGTTTCAAAATGAAATTGAGCAGGTTTTCAGTTCTAAATGATAACCTTCTGGAGACCTGAGTCCTTGTACACTACAATCTGTCCAGACAGTAAGCACTATAGAGAGACAGGAACAGTTTAAACTGGAACAAAATAGATGAGTGACTTCATAGTTTGACTTGGAACTGGCACAGGAAAACTCTTTTCACCTAAGACGCTACAGAGTGCAAAGGGTTAATGCATCCCTGAACATCTCAAGTTGTGACCCCTCCTGTGTACAGCCCACACTGGAACTCCTACCCTGCTGTGTCCACACTTCAGTCATGCCACTTGAAATCATGCCTTCTCCTCAGACATTTAATAATAAAGCAAGAAGAGATCCTTTCCTTCCAGTGAGGATTTCTGATTTGTCTCAAAGGAATGCTTTTACTTTCTGTGGTCAGACTTCCAAAAGTGTTTATTTGATATGAATTATTCAATAAACATGAATAGTCAACTCTGGTGTCCCTCCTGGTTCTGCAAACACACTGCAATAGCGTGAAAAATATACAATCAACTCAAACTAATTAAATTAACATCAAAGGGTATTTTTCTATGTACAATCTTCTTGCGTGTTGGTGGTCAGCACGTGCTTGTACTTAAAACTGTTTTGCTACTGAAATGGAAGGGTAGACTCCCTTTTTGAATATTCCACCTGTATGACACCCAAAATTGTGCATCTGGGCTAGACTCACATTAATCTTGTCACCCACTTCACAGGGAACCTGACGAGAAGCTGATTTCCTGGGTTTGGGTCTAAATAGATTTACTGATTTTTGCAACTGATCTGCAGAATCAGGCCTTGCAGTTGCACAGATCCCTGAGTAAGTTGAACAAGAGAGCAATCACAACACTGCAAAAAAATGATAAATCATTCCCTGTCAAATACCAACTGGTGGGGGTATTCTCCTTATTGCTTTTAGATATGCTGTCTCCAAGAAGGGGATTGGTTGCTGTAGACAAAAGAGACGACAACAGAGGCTAGAAGAGACAGCACCCAAATGTGGTGTACTTGACATTTGAAATGAGCCCTGAACGGAATCCAGGCATTGTGGTGTATGGCTCTTACCGTTAAACCATTAAATTAAATGTAAATGCAAAGGAATTCTGAATCTTCCCGTCTCTCCTCTTTGTAATTCGCCTACTCCGTGTAAGTGCTACCATTCCATGGCACTCAGGACCAATATGACAGATTATTCAGCAGTGTTAAGGGACTACACCAACTTGAGATGATGAGTGGCTCGCAGGTATCGAAGCAGTTAATCAACAAATCAGATAGAGGGGGCTCAACAAGTAGTCAGATGCTGCTCTTACAAACCACCAGGCTGTCAGTTTGGATTGATGAGACTGCAAACACAGTAAAAATCATGGGTTTGGCATGGAAATGTAGCTTCTATCCTGTCTACACAGACTAATTAAACAGATTTGTTATGTATCAAAATGTTTAGTATAAGCAACTTAAGTATATTGAATATATGAGCTTTGGTAAAATGAACAGCAATATGAAAATATTTTAGTTCTCCAAACAAATGAAAAATACAGGAAATTTAGGTTTAGATCCACCTAAACAAATAAACAAAAACATTTTCTCTGATAAATTAAAATCAAAGATCATTAATGTTGTAGGACAAGTTTTGTGCTACTCATTTCAATGTTACAAGATTTAAAATAAATTTTAAAAAATCTATCATTAAATTATAAAATTGAATTTAGGCCAATTTAAAAACAGCATTAAGTTAAATTAACTAACCATTTAGTTTAGGGACTATTTACAAAGGTCATTCTCATTTTCCCAAGAAGAGTCTGATTTTTCTCTCCACTTACACTCTGATTACAAAGTCTATATTGACAGCACTGTTAAATTTCAGATACTTCAAACCTTTCTTTCAGTAAGGCGTGTTTGTGACAAACATTCCGCTTGAATTCCCTGAGAAGTAGACAGGCATCATCAAGATTTACTTCTAGTTTGCACCTACCTCTCCAGTCCTGAGATCAGATTCCATTATTAAACATTCCAAATAGCACTGAAAATATTACAAGAAGTGAAGAACACAGGCGACCCCAACTGGAACACCCTTCTGATAGGGCTGTGCCATGGCTATGGGCCAGCTGTGTCCCCCTTCTCAGCCGTGTTCCCACTGAAGTTTCTCCTCTTGGACATCAGTAGCAATGACCAACTGAGCAACAGACCAGGTGCTAAAATTCACAGTTAAGAGTAATTACAACTCACAAACATATTTTACAACTTATTTACTCACAGTTTGCAAAGGACCTTGAATGTGGCAGAGGAGGAGTTACCCCACAGATGTGGGGTTTTGCCGGCTGAGCTTTTGCATCGCAGTGGCAGGATCGGGCAGTACAGGTCTGACTTTGCTGCCGGAGCAAGTCCTTCTGTGCTACCGCTTGTTTGCATTCACTCACTGTGAGTCATTACTGGTACAAACGCAGTCCCTAAGAGCACCTGTAGAATTGCAACAAGGTTTAATTTGTCCCCAAATACCTCTTCCTATTGCAACTAGCTGGATGAAGAAAAATTAATTTTAGAAGCACTGTAAAGTGCTAATTAAAGACTGACCTGGATGTTTTCACTTTGTGAACACTCTTTGTATGGGGACGTGTGATGAGCCTGACCAAATAACAGCAGCCAAAGTCTTCTTGTTTACACCAGCACAAACCTAGATCACGCTCAACGTCTGTTAAAGGACACAGAAGCTCAAATTTCCCTTTGAAGATACCATTTCACACATCACGCATCTGGTATAACTTTGTGATGTCAATTCACTAATTGTCTCTGAGATATTCCCAGTAAGTCTAATACTCTCATAAAGACCCAAATCATATTGTGCAGGTGCAGTTACCTCATGGGGAATGAGTTCCTCAGGAATGGCTAGACCATTTATACTCAGAAACAGGCAAGCAAGTGGCATTTTCCTTTAAAAATGTTGAATGAAATGTCTCTTTTCAAGAGTGATTGACACTACATGGTGTTTTGTCAGTACTTGAAAAAGATTCATTTGTCAAGATGTGTTCTCATAACTGTGGTCAAATATAGAACATGCAAAGCAGCACAATTAACTGAAGATTCAGTGAAATGTTTGAATTCTCGTGCACACCCCAGCATGCCATCATCCTCCCCACAACTCACTGCAGGCAGTCCTCACTGCACGCTTTGTATCCCAACAGGAGGCTACCAGACTTCAATTGTCATATTTACCACTTTAATTAGCCTTTAAGACTTTATTTTTTAAAAAGAGCAGTTACTGAAGCTGTGGAGAGACAGGGTTAAGGAAAGAGCTTGCTGTTCCATACAACTTTGCTTTTCCTTACACCTGATTCTTACTACTTGGGAACGGCAAGAGAGGATGCGCTGCCCGGTCAACAGGGCTCACAGCTGACAGGCAGGGGAAAAACCTTCACAGCAAATGCCTGTGAAATGCAGGGCCGAGGCCTCACAGGCCCTCGGCTGCTCTCAGACGTGCTTGTTGTGCCATCTAGTGACTGGCACGTCTCCCACCCCTTTTTCTGCCCCTTCCCTGCACACTCCTGACAAATCACGCACATGAAACAGGAACCAGAAAACTGAAATGCCGACAGAAACCTCCCCACGAGCTCTGCACCTACATGGATCTTGCAGTTCTTCTAGAGACACTTGTATTGCTGTAGCGTTCCTTCTCTCTTCAGTGAGTTGTAACTCAACAAGAGGACCAAAGGAGCAAGGAACAGAGGCAGCAGGTGCCACCTGGTGGCACAGGTATGGCTCAGTGCCAGGGAGCTGCCCGGCTCCAGCCAGCCCAGGAGGATGACACCACAGCAGGTGAATGCTCTAAGGCACTGAGCCTCAGGCTGGCTCTCTTCCTCCCCATCCCATCACGATCCGTGCTGAAAATGTTTCAAAGGACTTAACTTGGAAGGTAGAAGAGCAGGACGTGAGTGAAAATCCACCTTTAATGGAGAGGACTCAAGTGTAAATAGCATTGCCATGTAAGAAAATCTGTCTCCAAGAGCCCGTAATTCTAACACATGAAACCGAAGCGTGGTTACACACTCCTATTGTTTCCAATTGATTGGGAGTGTGCAAGACACGGGATTGCTGCCAGTTGAGACGAAACAAAAGCTGGCATCAGAAAGGGGGTACTGAAAAGCTCCTGCCGTTGATTTACACAGCTCTTTGTCAGGAGGCAAGCGGTGGGATTCCTGAGCTCCGTGTGTGGCTACGCACGTCACCTGCTGCTCTGGTTTGCAGTTTTGGGACACTTCCTTCAGGAAGGCTCGATGGGCTGGGAAAGGGAATGTTGCGCGTGCTGATACTGGAGCGGGGGTCCTCTGGGGTGCTCACTGATCCGGGTACAAAGCACAGCGGGGTACCTGTCCAGGGTAGCGGGGCGGGAAGCGACGGGGGACGGGACGCGCATCCCCCGAGGGAGAGCACGGTTCCGTCCCGGAGAGGACTCCGTCCCCGCGCCTCCGCCACCGCTCCCCGCACATCTGCGGGCCCGTTACGGGGGCCCACTGCAAGGCGGCTGGAGAGGGCGAGCGGGCCCGGCCACAGACGAGCGGACGAGCCCGCTGCCGGGCCCGGCCTCGGACGAGCGGACGAGCCCGTTGTCGGGCCCGGCCTCGGACGAGCGGACGAGCCCGCTGCCGGGCCCGGCCTCAGACGAGAGGAGGAGCCCGTTGTCGGGCCCGGTCTCGGACGAGCGGAGGAGCCCGCCGCCGGGCCCGGGCCCCCGCTCCGGGCCTCCCTCCGCCCTCGCTCCCGGCCCCATCGATAGCTCTGCGCTCGGCAGCCTCCCCCGGCGCCGGACGAGCCTTCCTTGTCCCGCCCGTTCCTCTCATCGATGTCTCCGCGCTCGCCGCGCCTCCGCCGCGCCGCTGCCGGCAGCCGGGCCGGGCCGGGCCGCTCTGCTCCGGGGACACTCACCGGCCGCCTGGGCGCTCACGTGAGGCGGCTCCGGCCCCGGGTTTNCTGCGGGGGGACCGGGCGGGGAGCCCGGCGAGGGGCCCTTCCCGGGCCCGTCCTGCGCCGCCGGCCGCACGGCGCTGCCCGGGTTCGTTTGAGGCGGTGCCTGAGGACGATGCAGCCCGGCAGCCGGTGAGGGCAGCGCGCGGCCGCGATGGCGTCGGGCTGCCCGCCGGCCTTCGGGGACCCGGCCGAGGTGCGCGAGGGCTTCCTGTGCCCACTGTGCCTGAAGGATCTCCAGGCGTTCCGGCAGCTCCAGGCGCACTACGAGGAGCAGCACTCGGGCGAAGATCGGGACGTCAGGGCGCAGCTCCGAAGTAAGGGCGGCCGCGGTAACGCGTTCGGCTTGGCCGTGGAAAATCCCTGCTCGTACTTCCAGTGCTCCCAAATGTCTGACAGTAATAAAATATTAATTGAAGGGACTTAGAGGCGAGGCATGCAGTTCCATTCTTCCGTAAATCTCCTTGGGCCAAGCGTAGTATTTCCCTTCTCCCGATACTTTCCATACATTGATTGTAAAGTAGGCGCTAAAGGACATTACTCTTCAAATGTCTGATTTTATGCATGAATTTTATTATTGACCTTTGTGGGGTTTTTGTTTGTTTTTTATCTGAAAACTCAGAATTACGCTGTAACCTGGTGAATAACCAAGAATTACTTGAAGACTGTAGAGAATATGGGGAATCTCCAGTACTTGCCAGGTTCCAGTTCATGAATTTCTTGTTTTGCCAGTAGATAAAGCGTAGAGTTAAGAAAGGTGGTTGTTGGGAAAACACGGAAAAGAATGTGGGTGGTGGAGCTGGCAGGAGATGCTGGGAGTGTCCCACGTCTGTTAGGGATTTCCACTTTTCAGTAGTGTTTGGAAAATCCTTTTAAATTCTGTTTTACTAAAATATTTTAATTTTTTGCTGCCTTGCATACACAGTGTCACTTTATATTGAGAGAAAAATGTTTAAAATCTGGTAATAATTCTGTGTGTTTCCTGCAGAAATCTCTCTGGTTTTGTTTTCGTGTGCTAGGAATAGTGGCCTGGCAGTCTCGAATTTTTTTTTTCCTCCTGCGATAGACTTTTAAAGTATTAACCCATTTTCTTGGTGGAACCCTGACACTCACAATGGACTGTGTAGTACTTCAGAAATTATTTATGTGTACAAGCACACTGAAATTCGTAATTTGTGCAACAGGACGAGGAAAGTGTTGAACATCCTTGAATCTGAAGAAAATAATTGGGAATTAGGAGAATTAAGATAAAACTATATGATGCCCCATGCTGTGAGACAAGTCCCATAGTTTCAGACACATTGCTGTTTTACAGTGAAGTCCCATAATGGCATGTTCTAACCTACTGTTTTGTCCTTAGGACCTCATTCTGCTTTATGACAGACAACAAAGAGCATTTTATGCTGTCTGTGGTGCTCTGAACTGCATTTTGGTTCTAAGAACGTTTTGAGGATAAACTTATCCAGGAAAAAGATTTCTGCTAAAAGAAGAGGAATATTCTATACTGGCTTCACACGATGAATATTTGGTGACTGCGTGACCTGTTAGAAAGCTTGGGTTTGTCTTTTTCAGATCTAGTCCAGAAGGCTAAAAGAGCGAAGAAGAAATTGCTGAAACAAGAAGAAGATGACAGAACTGATTCTGGATCTCAGGAACGATACGAGTCATTCAGCTATGGTGGAGTGGATCCATACATGTGGGAGCCCCAGGAAGTAGGTGAGAGAGCTAGAAAACAATACACAGGGGGGATAACTTTTGATCTGAGTCGGGGAAGTGCTGCAGTATTGCTGAAGTGGCTTGGAGCTGGGTCTGTGCTGCACTGGATTCGCTAGCGGGGTTTTGGTTTGCATATTGACTTTGAGCAGCTTGTCTGCATTCGGTGGGGTGTGGGGAAAACGCAGTTAACAGGGAGAAGAAAAGACGTGCATAGATCAGTACCCAGCTGAACTACCTTCAAGTAGCTGTCATGTCACTGTGCCTGTGCTGCTGAGATCTGCTTAATCTGTGTTTACCTCTGTGCAAATAGCTTCATCTTGTGACCGTACAAAACAGGTAATCCACTAATTAATAGCTAAGTTATAGGTATATAAAATCTCCAGCTTTTGGGTTACGCTGAAAGTAGCTGTTAGTTTGCATGTTTGACAAAAAGATTATCCATTGATTTAAACTTTCCGTTTTTTCCTTGGATTCGAGGTGCAGATCATCTTTTATTAAAAGGAGGCTTACCTTAAAAAACCCACAAACCAAAAAACCCCCAAACAACAAACAAACCCCACTCTCTGAATATAAATCTGCGTTTGTAGAATTTCAGGGATAAGCTGACTGAGCCTGTGGTTATAAATACTGCTACTGGCAATTGCCTATTACTGTAACTGAAAAACTGTGGTTACTGTTGGAGGAGGAAGCAGCACCGTCTCTGGTGGAGACTGGGAAAGGTTCCAGTATGGTGCGTACAGACGAGGACTGAGTCTTCTGAGTCTGCAGGGTCTGAGTTCTGTATATTACTTCACTTTTGACTTTGTAACTATTTGAGCAACAATCACAGTGTAAATATTAGCCAAGAATAAATTCAGGGAGGTTTATGAACATTAGAGAAGCGAGATGAGAGTTGAGAAGATGAACCTTAGAGATTTTGGCATGGGATTTGATTGACCAGTGAAAGGAACTGTGTGCTGTCTCCAAAGCAGTGGCTTAAATCAGTTACCCAGAGGGACTCTTTCACTCCTGTGAATGCATCTCTGGAGATTTTTTGGTTATTTCATTAGCATGAGAAAATGAGATTCGTACACTTACACAGGTAGCATCAAAAAACAACATCTGATTTTGAGTTCTACCAGCTGGAAGAAAGATTTTATTTGATTGGTTGGTTTGGGGTCTTTTGTTTTTTGTCTGTAACTTTGATTTTTAATACCTCACCCACCTTACTTGGAAAAGGAGTAATCTTAAACCAACGTTATCGACTGTGAATTATACATTTCTTAAAGAGATGCTGAATTGTTCTTTTCAATACTCAGTGGTCAGTTTTCTGGAAATCTGAAACAAAACCACTGTTGCATACACCTCCAGTAATCCTTGGACTTGCCTCTTCCCTTTGTTCAACATGTAGCCAGGAGACTAAAGGGACCTGGTTTTGAGAACACTTCTAGTAGGTAACAGCTTGCCAAATGTAACCGACAAATGAAGATGGAGAATAAAATTGTTGCAGATGTTCTCTTTAGCATAGTGCTGCTTGTTTTCTGTAGTAGAACTAAAACACTTTATTGCTAGCCTGAAGATCAGGCTTTAACCTGCATGCTTTATTTACTGCAACACTGTGAAAATGTAGGATTCCAATGTCTTTAAAACTGAATTTGAACATGAGAAATAAATGGTGAAAAGAAGATACAGCTGTCTTTCTAGAGGCATTTAAATCCATACAGAGTACTTGGGTGACTAGGACAACTTTCTGTTATCTCTGCAGGTGCTATGAGAAGCCATCTTTCTGAATTCAAGAAGCACCGAGCAGCCAGGATTGATCACTATGTAGTTGAAGTCAATAAGTTAATAATCAGGTTAGAAAAGGTAAGTATGATGCTTTTTAATATTCCAGCCTTCTACATGTTTTCTAGATTTAAAAAAAATATATTTCAGTATGCAATGTGCCCATTTATCCAGGAGTGCACTTTATAAAGGATACTAAACTATGACTCTCTTCACACATTACCTTGAGTACTGTGCATGGTTTCACCCTGTGCCATGTGTATGATTTCTGTTTCTGTGCACCGTTTGCAAGCTGAAGATGCTACTTCCATGTGCTTCAAGAACCATCTGTTCTCCTGTTTTATTTTCTCCATCTTTTACTTTACTAAATTGTTCCCCAGTGTGTTTGTCATGATTCTTCAAAATTTGCCAATGGTATACTTGCATTTTGGCTCAGATGCAGTAATGTTGGCTGCAATAAGGATTATGTCCAAAATGTTCTGATTTGTACAGGTTTGACAAGTCATTGTTTAGCACTTAAATGAATATGGAATTAGAAAAAAATATGAAAGTTGCATGAATCTGGTGTAAAACCAGCTGAAACTCCTCTCTCTTAAAAATGCCAGGTTTCTTTTTCTTGTTGGGCTGAGTTGTGTTGGGTTTTTTCCTCGCAAAAGTATAATTTTCTTGAATATATTGTTTATCTTCTACCAGCTTACATCGTTTGACAGAGCAAATACTGAGTCAGCTAAAATAAGAGGTTGGTATGAGCTTACCTGAGACTATTTGCCCCTATAGTTTAACCAGCTGAGGAGTCAACTGAATACTCAGGTGATGTGTATTCCTGCCCACAGCTATAGAGAAGTCTGTTGTGCCTTGGGTCAGTGATCAGGATGTTCCATTTTGCCCAGACTGTGGCAGTAAGTTCAGTATCCGAAACCGACGTCACCACTGCCGCCTCTGTGGATCTATCATGTGCAAGAAGTGCATGGAGCTTGTCAGTCTTCCTTTGGCAAGTAAGTACTGTGGAGTTAACTCCTCATTTTCTAAGCTCACTTTGGGTGTAGGGTGTATCCTGGCTTTTTGCCATTAGAAAAGAATATGCTGGTAATGGTCTGGCTCTGCAGGAAACTTCCATTCAGTTTGATGCAGACACTTGTCAGTGAAACAGAATATAAATAATGATTTCTCTGTTCGTCATCTCTGTTCCTTCTTCAGATTTGGAAGTGTTGCATAACACTGAAAAATGTACTAGAAGTAATAGTAGTATGTACTCCTAGTAAATACAGCTATTATTTATTCTACTGAGTACTATAACTATAGAGCTATTAACTTTAGGAACTGCTAAGGTTCTTGACATTTAAAAATATTGTGGGTATTTCCAGTTTTGTCTGTGTTGTCCCAGTGTTGGACCTTGGAACAACAACTTAAGGAAATTCATGTATAGGCCTTTAAGAACTTCTTTAAACTTTTATTTTCCTCACCTGGTGCACTGGAGAAGAGACTGTATTCTCTGTGGAGATAAATGACGTAGACTGTGCCTTTTGGAGTGTTCAAGCACAATGCCCGGACACCATTACCATACCTGTTCCACACATTGTTCTGTGACTGTGCAGGCTCAAACATGAGAATGCTTCTAGGCATAAGCAAAGATGCTCAGCAGTCTGCTCTCTAGCTAGTTTTAAATACAGCAGGATTTGCAGGGAAGATGCAAATTCTGACATAAAGTCGTGGTTGTCGTGCACTCCTTGAATATCTTTTAGCAGACTCTTTCCACCTGGTTTTCTAACACCACCTGAATGTAAACTTTCTGTTAAAGGGCTGTTTGTTTGTGTTGGTAAAATCTGTTGGCTTCTCCAGTTGCTTTAAAGTTACCTGTGTATAATTTTTAGGCAAACTCACTAGTGCCAGCAAAGAGGCCTTGGGTTCTCACACTAGCCCGAACTCCTCACCCAACAGCGTCCACGGCTCCCGCCGGGGCAGCATTAGCAGCATAAGCAGCGTGAGCTCTGTTCTGGATGAGAAGGATGATGAGCGAATCCGTTGCTGTCAGCACTGCAAAGACACCCTGTTGAAAAGAGAGCAACAGATTGATGAGAAAGAATACGCACCAGAGATTGTGAAACTCTATGAGGTAAGTCAAGCTCTGTGCTACAGTGTAGATGTCCTCAGTGGTCACTACCTTACTTTTGGCTTGTTACCTCATATCCAAGCGCTTACTTTGACTTAATACTGACTTGTGTTAGAAGAGACTATTGGGTGTTTATGCCACGTAACAAAGACATATCTGAAATGTTGGAATCAATTGCAATATGGTATTTATATCCCATATTGACTTCAAATGTCTTTTTAAAATACATCTTCATTCTCATCATCTGGAACTCGTAGTTCACAAATGCTTCTCTCCTAAAATTGAGAACTTGTTAAAACCAAGGATATGCTGTGCATTTGATTGGTAGGCTGCACTGGGACTATGGGACTCGATGTTGTCAGCACTGCTTGTCCTCACACTGATGGCAAATGCTTTTTTTGAACCACCTCTATCAACATTACGTTGAAATGTGCTTTGCAGCAGGTACTGATGATCACCAGGTATCTTTTCAGTAGAGTCCACAAGCTCCCCGGGTTAGTATTAATGGGAGTTTCTGTTGGTGCTCTTGTTGGTGTAAGGCTAGAAGTTGTCCAAGTCATGCATTCAAACAGCTTCTCCATTCACAGTCCACCTTGCAGGGGTACAGCGAGTCTTTCTCTGCTCCTGACAATGCCGTATGTGTTCTGAAGATAACTGGAGAGCCTTGTCATCCCGAGCAGTTACAGTTCATCACGGTTAACTTTAAATCTGCATAAGCCTGAAAATATTTATGTCAGCATGTTCTTGCATTAGTGTTTTAATGTAAGTTCTTTTTTCTATACATCTTGTTTTAACAAGAAACTCCGACTCTGCATGGAGAAGGTTGACCAGAAGGCACCAGAATACATAAGGATGGCAGAATCACTCAAGTAAGTGCCATTGCTGGTTATGTTTATGAATATATGTATTTTTCCTCTAGGTGTGGGAAGTAGTAAGGAAGTGGTGTACTAAGGCTGCAAGAGTGTGTAAATTAGAAGAAAAATCAGTGTTTCATTATCTTCTGTCTTCTGGATGCTCTTCAAGCAGAGTAGTACTGAATTTTTAATGGTAACATAGAGAGAAGTTGTTCGATTTGTTAATTTTTTTAAAGCCACTTCCCAATGAGGCACTACTGCAATACTGTCATATTTTGATACATCATCTTTACAAAAAAGGAAGTACGAGGCTACAATTCTTGCGTAAATGAGCCTCTTCAGAACAGCTGCTGCTGTCCTCGGCTGGATGCTCTGGCTTCCAAGGAGTGCCAGCAGCAGCAGATCATTAGAACGCTTCCTGTCTGTTCTGTGTAAAGCTCCTTCACCTGGCACTTGTTCTGAGTGTGCCTGGCCTACCTTGTGCTGCAGTGGATAAGCAACATTCTCCTGTTCCAGTGTTGTGCATGATTTCTTGCAGTAGTATTCTCTCGCTGGGGTAACTTAAGTCTCTCCAGCTCTGTCTGCAAGAGGTTGCCAGGTTACACTTTTGGCTCGTGTAGTGAGAGAAATACACACATTGGTCTTGGACTAGGAAGCATTTCCTTTTGAAAAGTTAAAGTTAAAAAGTACCACTGTACCTGTACTTTACCTCTAATGGTTGTAGAAAAATTGTAACAAAACTGCTTTTGTCAAAACATTCCTTGCAATAGGAAGAAAGTACAGAAAGGGAAAAACGTGCCAAGATGTTACTGCTTTCTGTCATGAATTCATGAAAGATTGGGTTATGTAGCTTGGCAGCTGGAGAAAAGCAAAAATACAAATGTCCTGGATAATGGAAGTAAACATCAGAAAACAACAGGCTTCCTCTTGGCAAAGTTAAAGCTTTTTGACTTTTTGACTGTGTCCTGGAAGTTCGAATCCTGTGGATAGTGAAGTTGCTTTTGAGAAAGTGATTCTTATACTTCATATTTGTGATACAAAAGGATAGGGAAGCTAAAAACTGGTGAAGAGTTTTCCCCACTAAATCCTAATTTTTTTTATCAATAAAGGGGAGACTCCAGTAAAGTGTCTGTAATTTCTTGTGTCCCCATGTGGACAGTCAGTTACTGGCATCTTAAATATTACACCCTGGTGAGTGTAGGCTTTTGCTTTCTGACAAATGCTGGTGGAGGTGACTATTGTGCTTTCATGGTATAGTAAGTTACTCAGAGTTCTTTTTCCCACCAAGTTGCCTCAAAAAAATCCCCACAAAATAGATACACTTGCTAAGCATGTGTATATTTTAGATATTTGTAGAGTGCTATTTTTGTGTTAGAAAACACTTTCTCCTAGAGTAGTAAGTAATAATATAATAATAAATATTGTCTATGAAGTGTTCATGTTCACAAAATGATTATAATTTTCCACTTCTGTCACAAAGAAAGGTTATTTAAACATGAGCTTGAAATAAAATCATTCAGCCCTTTATTGTTAGCAGTTCTTACCAGTGTTGAATTTTGATCATCTTGGGATAACTTGTAGCGTTGTATGTGTTGTTAAGTGGATGCATGACTTACAGTAAAGTTCTGTTTATTCCCTAGTGCTGGGGAGACAGCCTACAGCCTTGATCATGCTAATGACTTGAGGGTGGAGATTCAAAAAATGTATGAATTTATAGATGCCTTAAGGTAAAAGATCATCTCTCTCCCTTTTCCCCCCCAGCATGTGTGTGTCTCTGTTATGACTTTACTGATTATATGGATGATCAATTTGTCTGCTCAGATGTAAAGAGCATTTGAAAATGTAGATGCTGTTCCTGTACACTACCAATTTCTACTTTCTTCTCCAGCCTTAAAATTCATGTGTTGCTCTGCAGTAGCAATAACTAAGCATTGAAGAAACAAATAGCAGCACCATTTAGGGGGAAGGAATTGTTTGTTTGGGGTTTCTTTGTTTTTCTGAGGCTGGGAGTGGAAAGTGTTACAAATTGTAATATCCCAAACCGTTTATCTAAAAGAACATCAGAAGTTTTTGATCCAGTATTGTCTCTCCGCTTTTGTTGCATTTTTCCTGATTTTATTTTTGAACTGATGAGGCTGTATGTTTGCTTTGATTCAGTAAGAAGATTTTAAGTCTAGGCTTGCATGAAGATCCTCAACCTCATCCTAAAACACTACAGCTTCAGCGCATGATAAGATACTCAGCTACACTTTTTGTTCAGGTAAATAGAGTATATGCTGTGAGATGAATGTACATTTTAGATTGTGTTCTCTTCTTTGCCCGACACCCCTGTGGTTTGAAACTATTTTGACAGGAGCCTTAGTTCTATACGTTTTCTGCATTTTCTGTAGTTCCCCTAATGACTTCTGGTAGCCTTAAATAAGCTGTCTTGAACACAGATCTTGCATTCAGAGCAGCATTGCATCTGGGGAGCCCAGGAGGCGTGTGAGCCTTGGCTCTTCCTCTTGCTGAGGTGTGAGCCCACCCAGCAGTGCAGCTGTGGCAGCAAAGGTGTGTGCAGACCTGCAGCAGGGACTGCGGTGTCGAAGCATCTTTGATGTGTTTGTGGGGTTTCTGCTGGTAGTATCTCTCTTCTGAAGGACTTGAAAAATGGGTGAATACCTGCAAGCAATACTGTAAATATTTCAATTTTTGCCAGGAAAAACTGCTTGGCCTAATGTCCCTGCCAACCAAGGATCAGTATGAAGAACTGAAGAAGAGAAGACTGCATATGGTAAGACAGGCTAGGATCTGTTATTTCGTGTGTCAGGCCTTCTCATAGAGAGAAGCCTGGGAGCTCTGTGAGTATGAGTAGTTGCCTTCAACACTGGATTTCAGTTTGTCATTTTTTCATCGATATTGCCCCATCCCCTTTTCCAGGGATTCACTTAGTTGCTGCTTTGTTCTGCCTAGAACAGAAGTAGGTGGGCATGGAGCAGCTGGACACTTCTAGAAAGCAGCAGGGACTTGGGTGCACGGGCTGTTTCAGCCGCAGTGCGTGCAGAGAAAGCCCTGAACCGAGTGTGTTAGTTTCCATTGACTTTGAAATTGTGTTCAGGAATTCACTCACATAAGTAGAATTTGGAAACATCTTTCATTGGTGGAGAAGGACAAGGATTCTTTAGGAGGGAGGACATCATTAATTATAAACTAAAGCCAGCTTCATCTTGAGGTCTAAGTTGAGATGTAAGAATCATCCCGCTCCAAAAGCCAGTGCTGTCAGTGACCTTGAACGCTGATGTTCTGTTACAGGTGTTTGCTGTAGTCATACGTGATATGATTAATGTCCAAATCAATCTAGACCACTCTTTGCACAGCTGCATTAGGCAGTTTCTTCCTCTATGAAAAGAACTGTTGCTTCTACTTTCCCTCAAGTTTGTAGAGGCAGATGTCATGGGATTTTGATCAGTATCATCACAAACTCATGGGAAGTATTTAAGGAATAGTATGAAAGTAAGAATTTTCTGTAAAGTAACCAAAACTGCAGCTGATCCCTTTACGCAACAGCCAGCAATGTCTTAAAATTGGCTACCTCGTACCTATGGATATTTAGAACGAAATTTTTCAAGCTCATGGTGTTTTCTTGCTACATTTTTTTTTTGTTTAGGTTGCTCTTGAAACACAGGGAAAACAAGAGGAAAAGCAGAAGGACTTTATCTCCATATCTGCATCTGCAGTCAATGGTGATGAAACTCACATAAAAAAAGGAAGAGTCAGAAAATCTGAAGGCTGGTTACCCACATCTAGCATTTCGAGAGAGAGCGAGAGAGCAGACCCACTTCTTCAGCAGATTGACAATATCACGTCCTTTATTAAGCAAGCAAAGGCAGCTAATAGGATAGATGAGGTCCATACGTTGCAAGAGAACCTGATGCAGCTTCAGGATGAATATGATCAACAACAAACTCTGAAAGCTATTGAGCTTTCTAAAAAACAGGCAGAAGAGGAGGAGATACAGAGGGAGGAACTTCAGGTCCTTCGTGAAAAAGAGTGGGAAAGAGAGCACCATAAATTCATGTCTCAGCATTCAAGGACACGCTCCTTAGACTTCAGAGAAGTCAAACCACATTTGGATATTACTTGGATCAAAGGGGACACGAGTTTTGAAACTCCTGCTGTTGAGCAGCTTCCAGCTAAAGAGCACTTGACCTTCACACTCAAACCCCAGAATGTCCTACAGTGTGACAAAGACCAGGATCAGTCAGCCTGTCTAAATCCCTTTGAGGATGAAGCAGACACCCCTCAGGAAGAGGAAGATTCTGCTAACCCATTTGCCAAAGACACCTCTCCAATGGTTTCTTTCTCTAACACAGCTCAGCAAAGTGACAAAAAAGAATATAATCCATTCGAAAGTGAGGAGGAGGATGAACAAAGTAATGGAGCACCTGGCAGTACTTCAAACCCCTTTGAAGAGGATGAAAATCCATTTGAAAAGCCTGGGGGCAGTTGGAATTCAGGGAATCCATTTGAAGAGGGATCCTCTAACAATCCTTTTGAAGTGGAGGATGGCAGTGAGATCTCTGGAGAGGAGGCCATAGAGGAAGAGCTGCTTCTCCAACAGATAGATAATATTAAAGCTTACATATTTGATGCCAAACATAGTGGACGACTGGATGAGGTGGAGGTACTGACAGAGAACTTAAAGGAACTGAAGCACACATTAGCAAAGCAGAAGGAGAAATCAAACTGCTGAAGCAGCAATAGGGCTGTGTAATAATTCATTCTGCTGTTAACTGTGGGAAGGTAAAGCAGATACTTAGAGGCAGGAATACAGATTGCAAGAGGGAACCGGGAGAATCCTGACTTTAAAGCACTTTCATTTAGACATTGCCACTACTACACAGTCTTGAAGAAAGAGTTACTGAGGAATGCTGCTGGTCTCAAAAGCTTATAGTGAGAAATTTTAAAATAACTTTTTACAGCACTTTTAATGCCAACTGGTCTTACTGAATGCTTATTTTGGTCAAAGGGGTTAAGTGCTAACAGGGAACTATGATGTGGAAGTAGTTGGAATGTTGGTTTGCCCTCTTTCCCGCTTTCTGCTGTAGTGTTGGCCTTTCAAGTGTGGCTTTGACTAAAGAGAGATGAAAACTTTTCTAAAACTTCATCCTCTCCTGACCCAACCTGGCTGAATTGCTAATGGTGTTCTGGCAACATGCTGTTAAAAAAAAGCTGCTGTGCTTCTCCGGGGTGCTGAATGTACAGGCTCACAGATCATGTTTGCGCGATGTTAATAAATACATAAAAGGGATTTTAAGACTGAGAGAAACTTTCTAACTGATCGTAGTATGAGTAACTTTTTAGTGTCTGTGTAAAGATAATTTTCATCACTTCTGGTTTCCCATTTTCTCTGAGCGCAAATGATGGTATCACAGCATCATGCTGGCTTCAGACCTGCTCATGAGGGAGCAAGCATTTGCTTATTTCCAGGGAAAGGAGCATCAGGCCAGCACCACATCTAACTGTAATATAAAGGGTGAACCTCCAATTGCTAATTACATTATGAAATCTGCACATTCCTTTAAATCCTCTGGGTGACAGAATGATCATGTTTATTGTATTTGTGAGACAGGAACACTTTTTTTATAGCACTCAAGCAAAGAAAAATTTTGTTTATAATGGAAAGCTGAGATGCCACTGAACTGGAATTTTGTGAAAGCTGGGAGACTAAATCTGTGGCTGCAATAGTGCCAAATGGCAATTCTCTCTCATATTAGATTCCCTTCAGTTTTTAGGAGAATCAGGTATATCTGTTTTAAATAAGGAACTTCAGATTGAAGACCTCTTGTGATCCTGTGGCCTGGTGACAGCCAGAACCTGTGATGCAGGAGGGCCTAGAGCTGGGCAAATGCAGGGTTTTTGAGAAAGATGGAGTCTGATCTGCTTTGATTTTTGAGAGGCACAGGCCCATCATGAGGAATCAGTGTTGGCAGGAGTGGTGGTGGTGAGCTAGTCTTAAAGGGTTTCTTTATTTAAAGCTGAAATAGAGGAAAATCAGGCAGATCACACCGTACAGCACTAACAGTAGTGGGCTTACCCAGAAGTATGAAGTTCTGTGGAATGGGACATGTCTTTTAACTATGTCTGACATTGGCACGGCTGTAACCCCAGCACTGCATAAGATTTTAGAGATAAATAACTCTCCTACCTAAAGAGCAGGAACTCCAGTTCCTAGCTGTGAGTAAGCGGAGGTAGGGACTTGTGGAGCTGTTGTTTTAAAAGCCCAAACCACGTTATCCTCACTTTATAGCACCAGTAAGGGGTTGAAGTAACTCAGACCAGCCAGTCAAGGATACCTGATGTTCTGTCCGGTGTAGTCTGAATCTGGATTTGAAAGGTGTGCAGAAGAGGTTGGTTTAAGATCATGAAGTTCTTACATAGATACTTCATTAGAGCTGATTGAGTCCCCGAGTGTTATTTTGTACCAAGTAGAAGAAAGGACAGAGGATTCTGAAGGGTCTTGAACAGAACGTCGCTGAACGCCAGATTCATGAAGGCAGCACAAACTGGTGATAGCTAAGCAGAATCCCTGGAATTATTTAAGAGAGATAGTGTCAGGCAGTTATTTAGGACAGACTTGGTTGCTGGTCAGGATTGCTTCCTGCACTCTAACCTAATGCTTTTTTAGGTACCAACATTACAAAATGTTTCAGTGGCTTCAGCTTTCACATTAAAAAGTGTTTTTTTCCCTTGTTGCAACTCTCCTGCCTTGTTTATATTTCCTGGCTAATACACTAATAACTGAAGTATTCTTATTGTATATGTAATACATTACTTTTACAAGCAGGTAACAGACTAGCATACCTCATGATCTTCGTCAGTGTTAAATGTGATAGACTAGACAGCTAATACTAAAGTCATCTCCAAAGTGAAGATCTTTGCTGGTACACGGACTGCTGCGAGGCTTGCAAGGCACAAGGGAATGAAGATGTCTGAAGCATAAAGCTCAATAACTAATTAGCATTGACTTTTGTTACAACTGCATGCACTACTCTGTACGAAAACTTTGTAAACAGATGAAATAAAACAACATGTTTATTTTGTGTTGTGTTTGTCCTTGAAAATTTGTACAGGATGTTTGAATCAGTGTGAACCTTTGTATTCAACCATGAGTTCAGAAATGCTGCAATACATTTCTACAGTGAATTGCACAGGTAAGCCTGATGTAAAGGTCTGTACAATAGAGTACAATCTATCACGTTTATTCTTTGGTGAGGCAGAACCTGTGATGATTTAAAGGGGTTTTTTGATAATTGTAAAACTTAGCTTTCATATACCAACTTGCCCATTCTCCTTTCCTGCTGATGTTCCTGACTTGATCAGTGCTTCTCAGAGCTGCACTATCAACTGCAAAAACTGTATCTTGCTGGAAATGAGTCTCTGAACTGTTTCTGATTCATAACTACATAAATTAAGAAAATTCAACACTTAAGATTTGAGACTGGAGTTACATTATCATTTGGCTGTCTTCAGCTAGTACAAGATGGAACCCAGCAGGAATACTTTTGCAGTAGTTTCTACAGATTATGGAATTCTGTGCTGCTTCTAAGATTTAACTTTTTAGTCTAGCCTCTCTATCTCAAAGAAAACATGATCTTGGTTTTGCCATAATTGTTTACCTGCAGGCATGAGTAGGAAAGTAAGACTCTAGTAATTTTGTTTTCCAGTGTTGACTGCAATACTTTGTAGAACCACAGCTTTTTGGTGCCAGTTTTAACTTTTATTTATTTTTCACTTAATTATTCTAGTTGAAAGTGTAAGAAGGATTATGAGGCAGGGTTCTCTGTATTGAAAGAACTTGCTTGTTCTAACAGGAACTGTTAGCTCTTGTCTCTCACTGAAGCACCTTCATTATCCAGCCCTGAGGAAAAACAGCTGCATGACTTGAGATCTTGAGATGTCAGGCTGATGCTTCATTTTTCATAGCAGCTTTGTATTTTCCCCTCATCTCTTTGGGCAATGGTACAAAAGCAGGGCAGGGAACCTGGCCTTCAATCTCACACATGCATTCCCGCAGATGATACTTCTTGGGCCCAAAGGTTGCTGGATGTGATAGTTTTTTCCTTTCTCTGTCTTCTTTTTCAAGCGTTTCTCTAGAAAAGAGATCTGTCTGTTACTATCAGAAGCCTGAAGTGAAATATTTCCTCTACCTCCCCTAGACCCAGGTTATCAGAAAGATGGATTTACACCTCCTAGCTTGTGGACTTTACATCGCTCTTGTCAATTTTGTCTGGGAAAAGTGGTATTTCCTTCTGTATTCCAGAAAAGTTTGTATTCGGTATGCTAGATGGTACATTAGTTTACTACCGTGTTACTTACTTGCTTTTCCCCAGAATTTTTTTAACGTGCTCTGTTATCTCTTTGTTGGTTTTATCTTCCACGTCAACCAAAACTTGTTCTCCATTGTCTGTCAAGAAAAATTCGTAAGAGTGTATCAAATGATGCCACTTCCCTCCTGCGTGCCGTTTAGAGAGGCTTTAAAACGCACACAAATGAATGATCTTCCCCGCTGCAGTTACTGTACAACGCAGTGTTTTACGTGGAAAAGCAAAATCTCCATGAGGGTGAGTCTAGGGGGGCTGCTAACGGCCACAAGGCAGCTGCTTTCCCCGCTGCAGCCGAGGCAGGGCCGAGAGGCGGCCGCTGCTCTGCGGCCCGCGAACGGCGGCACCTACCCAGGTAGAACCGGAGGAAAGGCGAGGGAGTCATGTTCCGGAACAGCATGATCTGCACCCAAGGGTTCTTGTACTGGATCTGGGGGATGTTGAAAAACACGAACTTTCTGGAAAGGAAGAGAAAAGCACACAAGGGCTGGCGCGTTGTCTCTGCGGCGGGCCCGGCCCGCGCAAGCGCCGGTGTCTTTGCAGGGGCAGCCCGCGCTCACCTCGCGCCTTCGCTCAGCTCTCCCGCCGTGTTGTAGTTCACGGTCATCACCTTCACCGAGCTCTTGAACACGATTTCGCCCTGGCTGAGGTACTGCAGCGTCCGGCGCACCGGGAACCGGCCCTTCATCGGCATCGCGGCGGCGGGCGGGAAGGGCGGCAGCGCTGCCGCGGTCCCCGGGCCCGAG